>APFE031709051.1:0-25493 GCA_000404065.3 Pinus taeda
TAGGTGATGATATGATACACCAAAAGCACATCCATCACTTAGTAGTAGTACAGCTCAACATGTACACCACCACAAGCATGAGCATACCAGCACTACCTTATCAAGTTGTGCCATGAGTCATCTCAATCACGTCAGTACTGTGGGCCATATTGTTGTAATCAATGTAATGTAAGATGGAATTACAAGCGACCCACATGTAAATCTGAAGAGTCATGTAAAATTGGAGAGTCATGTAAGTCAAAGAGTCATGAGGGAAGACGAACATTCGTAAGATCCAATTTCACCCTTAGCTATAAATACCCCTAATTCTTAAATGCAAAAGTGTTTTCACCTTGGCAACTCCCACATAGGCTTGAGAGTCTGTAGTAATTTCTTTGAGGAGCAAGAAGTGTCTCCATGCCCTGCTATCGGGGTTAGTGATGCATGTTGTATCGATGTATCTTGGAACTTTCGCTTAATTCAAAAGCCTAATAATAACCCTTCACATATGTATTGTATTTGTTGGTAAGACTATTCTTTGGACACTTGTAATGTGTGTTTGTTTAAACTGTGTTAAAACAATTGAAATATTTCAGTTTTTCTAATAGATATGCTTACGAAAATGTGTTTTATAAGTTTTTAACATTGTCTTTCCCATGTGGGCTATCCCACTCAACACTCAATAGAACCATTCCCAAAAACTTGTGACACAACTGTCACACTCATGTCGAATACCTTGCTAGGTGTTGTATATGCTATCCATTCATTGTATGTTTTTGACTGCAACATCCATGTGGACTACTCTGCCGAAGGCTGTACATGTCCTATTGTGTTCTGTGCCTCTGACAGAGTTTGCACTATTCCCTTTCAACTAGAGACTCACTTCCACCCTCTCCCTCTGCGGTGAAACAACCTTGACCCAAGTAAGACTAGGCACACACAAAGCATGTGAACCTCGTTGCTTGAAGACAAGGTATACCACTCTCATGTGATGACAAGCAAGAGTTAAGGAAAACCTTTAAGATAATGGTAGCTGGGCCATCATACCAGATGGGAATCCTACACCAAGCGGTGTAAGGTCTAGTTGGGACTTCGTATCGAGGAGATCCCATGAATGTTGCCAGGTCCAACATCGTCAACGCAATAGTAATTTTTTTACTATGCATGTTTTTACTTTGAACTATGAATAAATCTAACAAAAATTGTAAAAAAATTAATAGGAAAATCAACCGTAAAATTTAAAATTTTTATTATGCAGCATTTTGAGTGAGTCACCATACCTTTTCAAATTTTGATCCATTAGGGGAATTTTGAGGTCTAAAATGGGCCTCCTAGGAAAAATGTACAACCAAAATAAACTCTATTAGAACCGATAGGATTCGAGAGGATGATGTCAACCATGGGGGGTGATTCACCATTTTTGCACTAAAAAGACAAAAAGATTAAAAAATTACAAAACTACTTTTTCAACTTGTATTTTCAAGTTATCTCCCTAAGTTTCTACTCAAATTTCAAGCAGTAGTACTCATTGGATGAAAATTTAATTCCTCATGCTTTTGAGGAACCCTACTACACGAAAAATTAGAAATACATGAAAAAAACGTGATTGCAATAACATTTTTCTTGTATTTCTCATTTTTTGTGTAGCAAGATCCATCGGAAGTATGCAACATGGGTACTCCTTGGATGAGGAGTCACATTCTACATCCAATGAATGTTTTTTCTCAATATTTGAAAACCCATAGGGAGATAATTTGAAAATACGAGTTAAAAAAATAGTTTTTAGTTTTTCCCTTTAAACTTTTATAATGTAATCTAATCTTATTTACTATTTCCACTATTATTTTATAATTTCCTTAGCAGATTCATTTTAGACCTCAAAATTCTCCTAATGTTTCTATGGTTCCAAAATATTTTTCTACTGCATAGTTCTCCCGGTATTTCTCTCTTGCAAAATGATCTCTCTTTTAATTAAACCTTAATAGAAAGTGTAAAGAAAGTTATTAGTAAAATCAACAATAAAATGTAAACTTTTTTCTATGCAGGGTTTTGAGTGAAACATCATACCTTTCAGTCTTTGATCTTCAAAATAGTTTTGTTGCTCCAAAGTAATCTATTGTTGGTCAGTGCTCTTGGAATGTATCTCTTGAAAATAACACCCTAGAGATTTTGGGAAAAACACTGAAATAGTAAATAGCATTTTACTATTTAAGAGAATTTTTGAAATCAAATTTCAAAAATTTAATTTCCATTTATTTTTTAATTTGAAAGAAAAGAAAAAAAAAGTTTCATTTTTTTTTTCACTTAATCGAAATTATGGTGCATTTGATAGTAAAGAGAACCGGTGCATTCACAAGTAATGTACACTGATATTGCTGGGGCACCAACTTTTTTAACACAAAAACCATATACATTTATCTATTTTTTAAATTTTGAAACATTGCGATTAATATTTTAATGCAATGGTGCATTTTTTGTTTAAATGCATTAGCGTTGTAGCTTTTACAAGAGAACTGACATGGTAGAATTCATTTTTATTTTCAAAATCTCGGAAACAAGTGAAGGACAATATTGTTTTATTCAAACACATCGACATGTTTTTGTACAAGAGCACTAAAGTGATCACATATTTTATATTTTTTAAAGTGCGAGAAGCTCGTGAGGATTTTATTAGAACACACTAGTGTTATTATGATTTACACTCATCGGTGTGATTTGTTTTTATAAGTGCAACGATAGGGTTTAAAATTTATTTGAAATTTTATTTTTAGGTAAAATGACATATTAATCTCAAATCATTGTTTAGGACACATCCACATGAATTATAGTAGTTCATAGTATACATTTTCTACTTAAAGTCACCATATTCTTGAAAAAATTATTGAAAACTATATTGAAATTCAAATTATAGTTATATGGTTCTTGAAATTAATTTTAGATATGGACACAAAATTTTATTTCTAATATTTCTCAAATGCAAGAACAAAATATCAATAATATCAAATGGACAATTCCCAAATTCTGACTCACTCCATGATTTTTTTATCAATGTCCTTTGCAGAGTTCTCCCTTTTCATCTCCAGTAAGTTCAAAGTTTATTTACATTTTGATTATCTAATTGAATTTAATTTTTTTAATCCTTGTCAATTTGAATATAAATGTATCAAATTTGTAGGATCCTGGCTCAGAATCAAGTTTAGATACATAAAATATTCTTCTATTTAAAAAACATTAGAAGCTCTTATCAGGAGTAACATATCACAAGCAATTGGTAGATGAAAATGGGCAGCCTCTTCACCCTACCAATTGGAACTTGACATCTTCCATCCACAATTCTAGATCAACAATGGTAAAAAGTGTTTGATATAATGTAATTTCAACAAAGCAATTGAATTAATGTCTTTACTAATATCATTTATAGTGTACTAATGATGTTCAATATGTTTTGAAATTAGGATTCTAGTGATGATGAGCAACCCACCTACCATCTTCCTGTGCACCCCACTTCAATGAATAACTAAATGAAGGATACATTAAGAGAAGGATTCAGAGAGGAAACATACAAAGAATGGTTGAATCAATCACGTATTCAATTTCCACTACATCTAGATTCACCAGTTAGGAATGACTACAACAATAGTAGTTCTTCATCACAAGTTGGCAATGGAGGAATTCACATAGAGGGTGGTATGGATGATTACTTAAGGGATATGATTGCCATGGAGGAAATTCTATTATATGAATTCCAAAAAAAATATTGAGGGGATGATGGTCATATCACTAATACCTTATTCGAAAGCCTAAGTTTTTCTTCCACCACCTCTCTCTTCGGACCTAGTGGGAAGTAAAATTCTACTCTGTTGGGGACAAGGATGTTTATTTACAACTTCAAACCAACGTTTGGCATGTCTAATACATGTCCCTCAACAATATTGAGGTAATTCACCTACATCATTGATCAAGTCCTTTATATTTTTAGAAATCTTGTCACGCAATCAACATTAAAAATGGTTTATTTTATGAATGTTAAATATTGATATTGTAAAATTATATTCCCCACCAACTGCAGGTTATTCAATGATAAGGTTCTTCCAAGTGACAATATCTTGTCAAGTAGATGCCAGTAGGCAATTCAGTTGTTGAAAATGTTGGGTGTTGAGTACATATCATATCATGCATGTCTAAATGATTGTATTCTATATAGAGGAGAATATGTAGACAAATAGATATGTATGAAATGTGGGCATGACAACTACCATAATTAAAAAAATATGTAAATCATGTGGTCCTCCTCAAAAGATATTGAGGCACATGCCTATAATACCAAGGATTCAAAGGCTCTTTCATTGCAAAAAAATTATCTATGTTGTAGGGATGGCATGCCTCAAACAGAAGTGAGTTACAGGTTATGAAAATCCAACATATTTTCTAGCCATGAAGCATATAGAGGATACATGGCTTGAAAACTTCAAGGATGAAGTACGAGGTCAACGACTCCGCATAGCCATGGATGGTGTCAACCCATATTCCATCCAAAACAACAACTATTCTATTTTTCCTGTAGTAGTGATCAATACCAATACCCCCCCATGGATTTATGTGAAGAATGAACATCTTATGTTATCTCTCATAGTCCCTGTAGAAGACAAGTGAAGAATATTGATGTCTACTTACAACCATTGGTAGATGGATTGAATGAATTATGAGAAGGGATACATGTGTAGAATGTATCAAGACCCATCCCAAGAAAGAGAATTTTGAAATTACATGCCATATGTTCTTACACCATACATGATTATCGAGGCTTAGGAGTTTTCTATGGTAGATTACATTTTTATTGATTTTTTATATACGTAACATGATTGTTTCACATATATTTAATTAAATTCACTGCAAATGTTCTAATCTTCATGGTTATTAATATTCCAACCTATATATAATAATTTTTTAGGTCTTGTAACGAAAGGGTATCATGGATGTTAATGTTGTGGACCTTCTCTGAAGGCTAGGTGGTCCAAAGATCTACAAAAGCCAATGTATGACTACTCTAGGGTATTCTTCCCTAAACAACACTCTTACATAAGAGAAACATCATTTTTCAATGAAAAACTAGAGAGAACCGAAAGCCATCTAATAATGACATCAAATGAATGACTTAGAGCATATGAGAAAGAGAATGAGAAGGAGTTTGCAGAGATGTTCGATTCCAATGGGGATCTTATGTTCGATGAACCAAAATTCTTCGACACCTATGTTGAGAAATTTACCATTGGTTGAAAATAAAATCTATATTTTATGATCTCCCATATTGGTTTCCTACAATTAAAATGTTTGAATGGTTTCCTACCTTTTTATTTCTAGATCGTCTTTCCACACTTGACACAAATCGAGCTTCTTATGCATCTAATTCGTACTTGGAATGAAGGTATTGCTTGGGTTCTTTTTCTTTATTTCATACATTGAAGGTTGGTTCCTTTAATCTTTATTTCTCTTTTTCTATTCTCATTTCACATGTAGTTAGGATTCCATCTAGTTCATCAATTGTCATATTTTCCAAATCTTTGATTTCTTCAATGAGTGAGACTTTTGCATTGAATATCAAGGGAAGATAATTCAATACTTTCTTAATAATTATTGATTCATTAATCTTTTCATCAACTTGTCTCATTGTATTAACAATCCCATTGATCATGCACTTTTTTCTTTTTTACTGATCTTCAAATTCTAAAATTGCATTCTATGAGTCTGAAGAGTTGGCCTCTTTATCTTTTCATATCCTTCATAAATTCATTGAAGCTTGTCCCAAATATATTTAACATCACCATACTTCATTACATTGATTTTTTTTTATTCTATAAAACCACATAAAATGACATTCGTTACTTTTGTATTTAATTTACGAATTCCTTTTTACGATCTTCATCAATTGAATGAGTTGCAAGAATTTTATAACCATCCAAATTAGATATTGAAATGTCAATAGGAAAAATAAATTGAATAAATCCTCCTCTTTATGTTCAAGAAAGAATGTTTTTTCCAGACACTAAATACACTAATAGAAATAATAATAATACGAAAATTTTTTTATTATTATAATAGATACGTCTTGTTTCAATCAACACATTAAAATACACTAATAATATAATAATAATATGAGGACTCTATAATATAATTTTAATTTTTAAAAGAAGACATGTAAAATTTACCTTGAAAAATTAAACAAATTTCTCTACAATCTCTATACTGGGCTTATAGAATAAATCTTTAACATGTATTCATTTATATTTTTTGTTTTAATTAATTTTAACTTTATATAGTAAATATAATGGAATATAAGGACAATTATGTCTCTGCAACAAGTTACTTGGTTAAATACATTACATTAGGGACTCTATAGCATAAAGCTTGTCAGAATTTTTATAGAATGATAGGTGACGACAAAAAAAGATGCACTGAACTATCTAATTAATAATGAAAACGTCACACATAGGAATGGCTTCCTTGAATCCTAGTTTTATTATAGAAGTATCTTTCTTTCTCATAGTTTTATTATACAAGTATCTTTCTTTCTCATAGCTCGAGATTACATACTTTCAAATTTATGCATCATACATTTGACTCTTCAATGGAGTCAACATTATGATGCCAATTTTATGAGAGTTCACCATGAGGGTAAATCGAATTTAAATGGGTAATTACATGAAGTACGATCAACCTCTATGATCCCCTGCCCACAAACGCTACAATGGGTTCTCCCTATGCCAACTTCAGTACCCTGACATATAATGAACAGTGTTTTCCAATGCCGTGACATATAATTAATAATGTAGTCACACTCTGGATATTAATTTCCACATTCCGGGTCAGAACATTATTTCCATGTCCCTTTTTACCTTCATCCGAGAAGTGTCATTGGCCGTTGTTTCTTTTATGGCTGCTCGAGTAGCTTTCTAAGACTGGTGCAACATATCATCTTGCATCACCACAACGCTAGTTGAAGCGTGAAGGTTGGAAACATGTGCAACTAGTTCAGAAAAAACGTGTAACTTTTATTGCAAAAAGTAATTTCAATTTATGCAGGCCACCAGAAAAGCATGAATAGATAAAGAGAAGAATTTGCATGCATGAAAAGGTTCTTCATTTATCGCTATCGCTGATCCCCTTATTTTCGCCGGGATGTGCAAGTAAGCTCCGTATTGTATAGAACCGCCATAATGAAATAACCCTCCATGTTCTTTCATTATGATATGCTTCTAGAAGCGCTGTTCCAATATCCATTGGGAAAAGCATAAGATAAGAACAAAGAGGAACGAAAAAATATCTTCTAAGTACTTACAAGGCCATGATAAGAAGTGGTTAGCAAAGTAGTAATGAAAGCTAGACCATTACAAGCCAAGGAGCTACTCCTTCCATATTAGCGTTAGTGGACAATGATCCAATTTCCAAGAGCATAAGTCGTTGATCATGTAAATGGATTCGGATTTAATTATTTAAATAGTCTTTAAATTTGGTTGAGGCTAGGCCGATGCTAGCTCAAATGGAGTAATGATCTGATACTTCAATAGACAACCAAAATCAAAATATGATAAAATACACAATATTTTATTAATCTAAATTAATGCGCAAAATTGATTGCATAATACATAACGAGGTTTTTTTATAAGAAAAAAAAAATGCCTACTCAATTACACTTAACTTGTTTTAACTTGCCTATTTAACGGTAAGTGATTCATAATAAACACAATAACTTCAATATGCTCTAGGAAATTGAAGAGTACAATTCTGCACAATCTGAAACAAATAAAACACGAATTCTACACAATCTTTATGGAAATATATAAAAACATGAATTACGTGGATGCTATTTATATATATATATATATACATTTTTCACCAACATTATCTCATAGTGGTTAAATATTATGTATGGCGAGACAATAGAAGAATAAATCATCACTATAAAATATTAAATTATGAGTAAGGTGAATAATGATGAATTAGTGTCTTTATTTCTTGTGACATTCGAAGTTGCTGAGAGGGAGTTTTTTTAACAAAACAAAGAAAGATACATTAAAATGTTTTTTATCAGAAGTATGAGAGATACCATATAAATAAGGTTTAAATGTTTTTTCTATTTACTCGAAAAAGTCAAGTTAAAAGATTTTGGGAATTAGTTTATAAATTTGAAGTCAAGTTAAAAGATTTTGCGAATTAGATTGTAAATTTTATGAGATTGGTAAAATGAAAACATACAATAACAAAAGTGAAATAAAGAAAAATTAGTATATAGTTTATGTTTGTTTGAATATAAAATATAATTAAAAAAAGTTACTGTATTTTTAATTTTTTAGGTAGACTAATAAAATTAATGAAAATTATATGAAACATAAAAATATGGATATCAAAAGATATATGAGAAGATGGTAAAGATATATGAGCATGATTGCATAGAAGAAGGAATCATCAAAACAAAAACATTCATGTAACATATATATTCATTAAATTTTCTATATAGAGAGAATGTAATTATAAAATGAAAAATTAGTTTTCAATTATTTTGTTATTGCAAAGAATAAAACGAAGTGTACAAGGTTCAATACATAAGACTCGATAATAAGAAATATAGGGTTGATTTTAATGTTTATGAGTATTTAATGCATTTTATTTAAGAATTTGTATTTGATATGATATATATTATTAGTTAATTTATAGTTATTCCTAAAAGTTTTCTAGTAAGTGTTAATGTACAAAAAGATCCATTTGATTTTTTTATTGACACTTAATTATGTGTTGCGCATATATGTCGGGGTTAATCAAACAATTTGTAAATAACTATGGTTTTTTACTTCCTTTATTTTGTAACAAATAAGAAGAATGGTGTAACCCAACCCACTTGGCACACACTTTGCACTTTATACGTGGATGGAAAAATATATGTGGCGAACAAAAATCTTATGTCCGCGGAATTTTTGTGAAGTTGGTAGATGGAGAGTTAATGCAGGGAGTAAATACCCTGTACTCCGCCTCGAATTTCTCCCGTTCACCCTTCGCGCCTTAACCCTAATCCTTTATCACATTTTCTCGATTGTTCTTCGTTGTTTTCGCTCTGAGGTAATTCTGCTCCAGCCAAGGGTTTCTTGGTTTTCTCTAGTAGAATGCTGTATGCTCTATTCTGTTGGTATGTTCGGCTCCTCGTGCTGTCAAAAACTCGACTCCTCCGCTATTCAACCTGTTTGCAAGCTTAATGGCAATGGCATTTGGTGTTGAAGGCTGTTCGGCCTGGTTCTGTGGCTTGACTTCGGTGAGTAGTTTTATTCTTCTCTCCCTTGTATGCGCGGGTTCCTGAATGTATTGCTAAACTCTGGTTGTGGTTATTATATCTGCTATCTGTATATATGTTGTGGTTCTTGGTCGGGGTTTTGACAGTCGTCGATAGAAGTCACTGTGGTTTTGCTGTATTTCTTCCGGAACCTTGTTGTCTTTGGTTCGAATCTTGTTGGGTATTGTTTGCTTGCGGTTGTTTGATTTTCTCACAGTGCGGCATTGTATTTGCTTGCAAGCACAGGACTTTTCGGGTACACGTCCTCCGTTTGGAACAGGTAGATACTCTTTTCCCTGTTTCAATATGGCTCACCTTCTCGTTCTGGAACTAACCCACTTCGTTCCTTTGGTCGACAGTCACTCAGGCTCTTCAGGTTGTCATATAGTTGCATTCGGCTGCTCTCTCCAGGTAAATTCTCTGTGTTTTTATTCCCCTACAGGCATTCGCATACTCCTTGGATTTCCATCATATCGTCTGTTCTAATGTACATGAATTGGTGTTTTGCAGGTCGCTGTTGGTGACCTGGGCGACGTATCTTCCAGCGTTTAGTTTGTACAGTCGTTTCTTTTTTTGGGTAGGCCTGAAACCCCAATGTTTGGTTGTAGTTTCGATTAATGCTAAAGACCCATGTTCTGGTTCAAGTCCTTGGTCGCTGTATGAATTTACTTGGCTGTATTTGTTTTTTGTTTGCTCCTATATTAAGTGCAATAAGAGTTGGGAGCCATTTGTTGGTTGGTTTTGGTCAAACCCCGGTTCTGGGTTTTCTGGTTTACAAGATTTTCCGATTATATGTCGTACTCTGCTCTATATATATATTAACGAACTTTGTTTTTCGTAGTATCGGTCTGGCTCTACCAATGGTCACTGTTACTGCAGTCTTTCGGCTTTCTAAATGAAATTTTTGAAATGAAAAGAAAAATGTGTAGTATCCTTACCTCTTTGCATTGGTATTTTGTCTTTGTTCATTGGTTGCTTGTTATGTCTTCGAACACTGGAAGAAATGGTTGTTCCTCATACTCGACTTCTTCACCTTCGATTTCTGATGTATATACTGGGATTTTGATTTGACTGTATGCGAAATAAAAGTATTGCTATATGTCTCTTGTGGCTGTAGATTTACCAAGACTTCGTCTGGTTGTTTAATATGTGACCGTGACTCATATTTGAATAGTTGCAATAGCAAATTGATGAATATTATTCGTATGGTAATTTAACAGATAGTAAAGAACGTAAATTCACTTAGGCAATTATTTATACAGATGGTACAGATGGACAAATAACTTTCTGTTTGAATGCTCTGACTGTTTCTATTTCTTTTTTTCTAAATATTCAACTCAACTCCACTCAACTGAACCCCTCTCTGTTACATTTGATTTTTTTTTATACTTCTCTGTTTTCAGTTGATGTTTACAGTTAATCCAACTGATACAGAATATGGTTACAGAAATACTATTTTTGTTAATAACTATAATCATTTGGCATTCCAAGACTTGTAGGAACAGTTGGCTCTTATTTCCCTAATTTAGTGGACCATTCCTTAACTAATAACTGAGCTACAATAATTCTAACTGAAATAAAAAGAGATGTCTAAATTCACTGACTTTGTAAAACAAACTAAAAGAAAAATTATTTCCGTAAAAATTAAACAGTCCAATCGATCACTAGCCTTCGAACCTAGTTGGAATTCTTTTTGCCCAATTTATGGTGAGCTGGATGCTCCTGCATCAAGCTCCCAGGGTGAAAAGAGATCATGACTCCGGTTCATGAGCTCCTCTACTGACGTTCCTGTTCGTTCAATCTGCCTGGCGTCAAGCCATGAGCTGTCCTCAATCGGACGATTCTTCCACTTGACCAGGTACTGAAAATAATTTTTCCGTCGAGTACGTCTAACTACCTGAGTTTCGAGGATGCCTTCGATCTCAGGAGGTTGGACATAAGGCATCTGTCTTTTCCAAGTTTCTCCGTCTTCCTGGGTGTTCCGCGTGGATTGTTCGGGTTCATCTTTCTTTTCCTCCAACAGATCGCCTGTATACGGAAACAGATCTGCCACATTGAAGATAGGTGATATGCCTACTCCGAGTGGTAGTTGTATTTCGTAGGCATTTGCCGAAAATTTTCGCAAGATCTTACAAGGCCCTATCTTTTTGTACTTCAGTTTATTGTACGTACCCTTAGGGAAACGTTCCTTACGTAACCAGGACTTCGTCCCTACCTCAAAATGAACTTCTCTTCTCTTTAGATCTACATGTTCTTTATATTTTGAGTTGTTGTCCTGTAATTTTGCTTTCACCTATTCATGTAAATCCCTCATTGCATTAGCAAAATCTTCTCCATCCGCACTCCGTCGTTCCTGTAAACCAAGATCCCGAAGTTCATGCACTCCACGAGGGTGCATGCCATATGGGATCTGAAAGGGACTGAGACCCATGCTACGATTTGGAGAATCATTGTAAGCAAACTCTGCTTCCGCTAGCACTCGGTCCCACATCCGAGAATTCTCCCCGACTAAGCTGCGTAACGGATTTCCCAAACTTCTGTTCACAACTTCTGTTTGCCCGTGGGTTTGCGGGTGATAAGCAGAACTGTAGCTTAATTGGGTGTTCATTTTTTTCCATAAAGTACGCCAAAAATGTCCCGTGAACTTCACGTCTCTATCTGATAGGATGGTTGTTGGTACCCCGTGTAATCTGACAATCTCATTAAAAAACAAGTGGGCCACGTGAGTGGCGTCACTAGTTTTCCAACAAGGTATGAAATGTGCCATTTTTTAGAAACGATCCACCACTACCATCACTGAATCATAACCTTTCTACGTTTTCGACAGTCCCAAAACAAAATCTAAACTCACTGAATCCCAAGGTCTGCCTGGAACAGGTAATGGCGTATATAATCCTGTGTTCTGGCTATGTCCCTTCGCTAATTGACACACCCACTTAGTCACAAAACATTGTACGTCTCATTGCATTCTTGGCCAAAAAGAGAAATGACTAAGTTGCTCCAAGGTCTTATCTATACCGAAGTGTCCAGCCAAACCCCCTCTGTGTTTTTCGCGAATAATATTCTCCCTCATGGAATAGTTGGGGATACACAGTTGTCCTCCCTTAAATAGCAATTTTTCCTGTATATTGTAATCTAACGAAGGGCTATTACCCCTTATCAAAGGGTTCTGGCATGCCTCATAGGCTTCTCTAAAATCTGTATCTATTTTGTAAAGATCTCGTAAATGTTCAAAACCCAAAACCTGTACAACGCTTTCCTGCAAAAGTAGAGCTTTTCTACTTAATGCGTCGGCCACCTTATTTTCTTGTCCACTTATATGTTTCAACACAAAATTAAAACTCTGTAAGTACTCCACCCATTTGGCATGTTTATGATTGAGTTTGTGTTGCTGCATTACATATTGCAATGCAGAATTGTCTGAAAACAACACGAACTCGTTCCCTAACAAATAATGCCTCCAGTGTCTTAAAGCCTGTACCACTGCATAAAATTCTTTGTCATATGAGGAGTAATTCTGCCTACTCTCATTCAGCTTTTCGCTGAAAAATGCTACAGGCCTGTCCTCCTGACTGAGTACAGCCCCAATCACTGTTCCGCTAGCATCACAATGTACCTGAAATAATTTCTAAGAATCGGTCTTTCCATTATCTTCTTTTTCAATAGTTGAAAACTTTTTTCTGCTACTTTTGTCCATCGAAAAGGTTGGCTGGCCTTTTTGATGGTCTCTAACATAGGAGCAAAAATTCCGCTAAAATTCTTAATAAACTTTCTATAGAAACTTGCCAATCCATGGAAACTACGTACCTCAAATAAATTTTTCGGTGATGGCCAATTTACTATTGCTGTTACCTTTTCCGGATCCATTTTTAATTCGTTTTCTGCTATCACAAATCCCAAATAAATTAATTCTCTTTGCAGAAACGTACATTTCTTCAAATTTATTAATAACTTGTTCTGCTGTAGCTTTTCCAACACTTTGCGCACATGCCAGAAGTGTTCTTCTTTCATCTTGCTGAAAAGAAGGATGTCATCTAAATAAACTATTACAAATTTCCTAATATACTCCTTCAACATCTCATTCATGAGTCTCATGAATGTGCTGGGTGGATTGCTCAACCCGAATGGCATGACCAACCATTCATACAATCCCTCATTTGTTTTAAAACTTGTTTTCCACTCGTTTCCTTCTCGTATCCGAATCTGGTGATATCCTCTTTTAAAGTCTATTTTAGAAAAATAAGCTGCCCCACTTAAACAATGCATCATATCGTCCATACGCGGTAACGGAAATCTGTACCGTATGGTGATTTTATTGATGGCCTTGGAATCGGTGCACATCTGCCACTCTCCTCCCTTCTTGGGGGCGAGGACTGTTGGCACAGCACATGGGCTCAAACTTTCTCTGATTAAACCTTTGTCCAATAGTTCTTGCACCTGCTTTCTGATTTCCTCATTATCCTTGGGGCTCATTCGATAGGTTGCTTTATTTGGTAAGCTGGCTCCGGGTATAAAATCAATATGGTGCCTGATACTCCGCTTGGGGGGTAACTTGTTTGGCAAGTCGTCCACTACTATATCTGTAAATTCTTCCAACATTTGCTGTATTTCCACGGGTAAATTTGTTATCTCTGTATGTAAGAGAACTGTCCTTGTCTTTTTGACTACAACATAACTTATTTCACTATTCTCAACCTGTTTTAAAAACTGTTTTCCGCTCATTAGCAATGCTTTGGTTTCGTTTGCTTCAGTTGTTTCCTTCTCTTCTCTGATAGGCACAAGGGTATGCCTGACCCCATCTTTTTCGAACTTATAACAGTTCATCACTCCATCGTGTGTCACCTTCCTATCATATTGCCAAGGCCTGCCCAATAATATGTGACATACGTCCATCGGCATGATGTCACAAATAATTTTATCCTTATATCGTCCTATTTGAAATTCAACCTCACTCTTCTCGTCCACCAGTAACTGGTGCCCCTTTTGTAACCATGAAACTCTATACGGACTGGGGTGTTTTAAACGCTTCAGTCCCAACTTTTCCACCATTTCTGTGGACAACAAATTGTCCGTACTTCCACTGTCGATTATCATCTTACAACACTTACCCTGTGATTTTCAAATTGTCCTGAATAGAGCTTTCCGCTGCGTCTGTTCGACACTCTAATAACTGGTTTCAGTAATACCTTATGCAGCACTAAAGCTTCTCTCGTTTCTGGGGCATTCTCTGCCTCTTGAGGGGGTGCTGATGTTTCCTCCAGTTGCGCCACATATGCGCCTCGCTGTCCAGCTGAATCTGTTTCTGGGCACTCAAACGAACGGTGCCCCCACTTGTGGCATCTATAGCATTGATAACCAGTTCCCCTTCCACGACCATTTCCTCTGCCGCGTTGGAACGATCTTCCACCTCGTCTTCGAACTGCTGGCTTCCTCGCTGTTGCTGGCAGTCCGGCCCCTGCCATAGGACTGGCCTCTCCCTCTGGTAGACCCTCGTCCTCTCCGGGCATTCTGTCTTCAGTTAATTTTCTCCTCTACTTTAATTGCGCTCTGGTATGCCTCCTCAGTATTATTTGGAGACAAAATACTTATTTCATCCAAAATATCCATCCTCAGTCCATTAACATATCTGGTTGTCCTTTCTTCCATATCCTCTGTATATCCGGCTCGCAAATTCACTCCGTAGAATTCCTCTGTGTACTCTTTCACAGTCAATTCCCTCTGTCTCAAGTTCTGTACATGTCTATGTAACGTGATTTGGTAATCCCTTGGCAGAAATCTGCCCTTCAATTTAGCTACCATCCTTGTCCAAGTTTTAATCGGTGTTTTTCTCAACCTCTTCATCTCATTCTGGACATTGCCCCACCACAGAGCTGCGTGTCCTTTCAGCTTTGTTGCTGCAAATTTGACTCTACGGTCTTCACTAACTTCCTCGCATTCAAAATACTTGTCCATCTCACTAATCCAATCTAACACAACATCAATAGACAAACTACCATCGTATGTTGGGAGTTCTGGTTTTGGTCTGCTGTTCGACAATAAGACAGACTTCAGTAATTTCACTTCTGCTGATTCGCCTTCAGGTCCATCTGCTGCCACTTCTACTTCTTCTTCACTCACATCGCCCATTTCTGGATCTCTTCTCCTGCCTGCCTCTACTGCTTCCAAACGAGCAGTAAGAACTCTGAGTTCTTCTCGTAATGCCTCATCTGCCCTTCTATGAGCACCTCGGCCTCATCCTTGTCTACCTACATCCATTTTTTTCAAATCTCTTTAACTCAAGCTCTAATACCACTCTGATGTGACCCAGCCCAAAAGGCCTACACTTTACACTTTACACGTGGAAGGAAAATGTATACGTGGCAGATAAAAATCTTAACTGTGTTTGTCCGCGAGATTTTTATGTGAGTTGGTAGCTAGAGAGTTAATGCCTACAGTAAATATCTATACCCCGCCTCGAGACTGCTTCCGCTTGCCCTTCGCGCCTTAACCCTTGTTCATTATGGCATGTTCTAGATTGTTCATTCGTTATTTTCGCTCTGAGGTTATCTGCTCTGGTCGAGGGTTTCTGGGTTTCGTCTGTAGAATGCTATATGTTCTGCTCTGTTGGTATGTGCAATTCTTTGTATGGGAAAAACTCGGCCCCTCCTCTATTCAACTTGCTTGCAATTTTTGATGGAAATGGCATCTGGTTTTGATGGAAATGGCGTCTGGTTTTGATGGCTATTCTGGGGTTTGACCTCGGTGAGTATTTCTGTTCTTTCCTTCCTTTCATGCGCGGATTTCTTAAAGTATTTGTTAAGCACTGGTTGCTGGTTATTATATCTTGCTGTCTGTGCGTATCTCATGGTTCTTGGTTGAGGTTTTGTAGCCATTTCTGGCAATCATTATGGTTTTGTTGTGTTTCCTTGGAACCTTGTTGTCTCTGGTTCGAATCTCGTTGGGTATTATCTGCTTGCTGTTGGTTGGGTCTCTCACAGTGCGGCACTGTATTTGCCTTCGAACATCGGACTTTTTGGGCGCACGTCCTTCGTTTGGAACAGGTAAATACTCCTCTCCTTGTTTCAATCTGGCTCGCCTTCTCTTTCTGGAACTAACCCACTTTGTTCCTCTGGTCTACAGTCACTCAAACTCTTCAGGATGTCACACGGTTGCACTCGGCTGTGCTCTCCAGGTAATTTCACTGTATTTCTATTTCTCCACATGCATTCACACTTTTTCTTGGATTTCCCATCGTTGCTTTCGTTGTAATATATACGAGTTAATGTTTGCAGGTCGCTGTTGGCAACCTGGGCGGCGTATCCTCCAGTATTTAGCTTGTACAATCACTTCTTTTCTTGGGTAGGCCTGAATCCCAAACGTCTGGTTGTAGTTTTGATTAATGTTAAGGTTCTGTGTTCTTGTTCAAGTCCTTCGGTCGCTGTATGAATTTAACTCGGTTGTATTTCTTCCGTTTGCTCCTGTATTAAGTGTTACAAGAGATGGGAACCGTTGTTGGTTGGTTTTGTCAAACCCTAGTTCAGGGTTTCTGGTTTATAAGGCTTTTCCAACTATATGTCGTACTCTGCTCTATGTATGGTAACGGACTTTGTTTTTCATAGTATCGTTCTGGCTTTACCAATGATCACTGTAACTGCGGTCCTTCGACTTTCTAAATGAAATTTATGAAAGGAAAAGAAAATGTACAACGTGGTTACCTCTTTGCATTTGTATTCCGTCTCTATTTGTTGGTTGTTCTTTATGTCTTCGAACACTGGAAAATGGTTGATTCTTATACGCAATTCCTTCACCTTCGATTTCTGTATGTTATATGTTGGGATTCTTATTCAACTGTGTGCGAAATAAATGTATGGCTGTCTGTCATTTGTGACTGTAGATTACTGAGACTTCGTCTGGTTGTTTAATATTTGACTGTGACTCATATTTGAATACTTGCAATAGAAATTTGATAAATATTATTCGTTTGGTAGTTTATCAGGCCGTAAAGACCGAAAATTCATTTAGGCAAACATTTATAAAGATAGTACAGATGGACAAAATAACTTTCTTCTTGAATGCTCTGACTGTTTCTATTTCTTTTCTCCTATATTTCAACTGACTCTTCCTCCATTACATTTGATTTGTTTTTATCTCTCCCTTTTCAGTTCCTCTTTACAGTTAATCAAGCTGATATATAATATGGTTACAAAAATATTGTTTTTGTTCATAACTATAATCACTTGGCATTTCAAGACTTGGAGGAACAGTTGGTTCTTATTTCCCTAATTTAACGGACCACTCCTTAACTAATAACTGAGCTACAGTAATTCTAACTGAAATAAAAAAGAGATGTCTAAATTCACTGACTTGTAAAACAAACTAAAAGAAAATTATTACAGTAAAAGTTAAACAGTCCAATCGATCAATAGCCTTTGAACCTGGTTGGAATTTTGCCCAATTACGGTTAGCTGGATGCTCCTGCATCATAGTACCTCAGCCATGTTTTAAAGCTTCAAGGTCCTATCCCTATCACATTCATTCCATTTATTTGACTAATCCAGAATGCATAGTAGATGCTTTATAAATAGATAATATTGTCCCTAAAAATGGGATTTGTGTGGCACAGAGGAAGACCCAGTGATTGAAAAGATAGAAAGGGTATTATATTTGATCTTTACTCTTGTATCCATAGTGTACAAACAATAATTACAAATTTTCTGCTCATACGATAACTAAGAATAGGGAAACATGCCATCTAAATTTGAGAAATAGTACCATTTCATGTTCAAACACAAAACACTTTATTGATAGGATATGAATTTACAAAATTTGAAAAATCAAGGAGGCCAACCAATTTGTAAATGTATGAACTTGATTCGATAATACCAATTCTTTATCGACAAAATCTGAAACCTTGGCATTCCATTTCTTATCCAGGAGATTGTTGCTAGATTTTATATCTCTATGAACAACCTTGGGCTCCAACTTGTTGTGTGTGGAGCATGATTGTTCAAAGGTCTTTGTTTCAGCCAAATGTATACCCCAGGAAGTTTTGTACACCCCTCCACGTGGGGGGGTGCGGGGGGACTTGTCCCCGCCACGGGGGTCCGAGGGAGCTGATCCCCCTCGGCTGGGGGGTCCGAGAGCCAACGGTCCCCCAGCGGGGGCTCGGGGGCAGCGCCCCCGAAGCTAAAAACAGATGTAAATTTGCCTTGTAAAAGTATAGTAATTCAGTCCATTCTGGGCCTTCATTAGGCGGATGATCTACGTTAAACTTAGTTTAGTTTAGGGTTTTTGCCCTAAAGGCAACCCCCTCTCTTTGTATGAGGGCATTATTATTTGAGGCTGTGAGATAGATGTGTATTCTGTGTGAGCGAGAAACAGAGAGGTGAGACTGTGAGAGAAAACAAAAGATATTACAGCGGATTTGCTGTAGGTTGTGTCTCTTCATTTTGCTGGATAATAGAAAGGAAGGACTGGCTGTTCGAGGTGGACGTAGCCCAAACTGGGTGAACCACGTATATCTGTGTCTCTATTGTTTTGTATGTTTTCTGTGTTTATATTTCTGCAATATTTTATGTGTTCCATTGCTCCGTAATATTTAATTTTCTAACACAACCCTTCATGTAAATATGCTAACCTGCACACATCCATGATTCTAAATCAGTGACAACAACATCTATCTAGAATGTTTGTATTATGGGCCTTATGCATCAAGCAAAGCTAATAAATTCATATGTTCATACCTTCCAAATGTCCTTAACAGGGTTCAAAATAAACCCATCCTTTGTGACCTAGTGGGTGTCTGGTTAGGGCATCATTGTTCAGCCTTAAATTCTTGGATTAACTTCGGGAATTAGGCTCCAAATGCTTGCTTCATCCATAGACCAATCAGTTACCTTTTACCAATATTGTGTTTAAGCATTGGAGCTCAATGTGCACAGATTTATGCCTTCAGTCACTCAGATGTTCTCCAGCAAAGTTGAGGCTACTGAGTTTCTTACCTGGAACATATGAATGGCTGTCAAATCCAGTGAACAAGTTAATTTTCAAGGATTTAAGTCTATTGAGGTTTGAACTTGGGTCTGATCATGAGAATGGCCCATCTTAATCACTAGACTACAACCCAAAACACATTGTCTGGTTTGTTTATATAATTTCAGAATATTTTCAGTCCAAATAGCATGGCTTCATGTAATGCATTCAACAAGCTAGGAGGTAATAAGTGGGGCGACTTGAGACATGTAGCAGGAGATTTGAACAACTTACTTGACATTTTGTTCAGTTCTAGTGAGTATGGAACTTGGTACTTTGGAGTCTGGAGTCCTTGCCCAACTTGTTATCTAACCACATTCTCATCCCCAATGTTCAATTTTTGTTGTAAAGAAGGTGCCAATACCTCTCTTTGCATTCTGATGATAAGTCATTTACTGATGTTATCTTCAAGTTCGGCCTGAGCATTATATGCAATTTAGTTCTTCTCTTCTGAACAATTTTCACGGCAATTTAATTCTTCTCTTTTGAACAATTTTCACTGATTAGATTTGCCTCACCAAAGGATTCACATTTTGAAGAAATGACGAGAAAATATATTCAATAAACCATATAGAAACATGTGCCTTGACTAAATGAAATGCTACCTTTTAAGTTTGTGTCATTAAATGAAATATTGTCATCTCAGTTTTGTATTATCAAATGAAATGTTTCCATCTAAGTTTTGTACTGTCAGATGAAGTGTTGCCATCTAGGCTTTGATTTGCAATATTTCCGTAGAAGATTTGGGAGTCTAGTCTGAAATCTATATCACTCTTAAGTATATCTCCATTCATTGTTATAAAACATAAACATAAATCATGAGATATATACCAGAATTAAAATTTATGTGGTTTATTTAATATGAATGGTAGAGTTGATAAATATGACGTAAAAAATCAGATTTAAAGTTTAAATTTATTAAGTAAAAAAAAATGAATTTCAGACAATATAGTTTATTCTATTATTCTAAGATACATGTAGCACAAGGTGGTACTATCCTTGGTGTATGTTTCTAATCTAAGAATGATATCCTAGTGGTAGGTGTCCAAGAGATGCCAGCGTTGGTGAACAATTTAACTACATCCTGCTTGGGTAAAGCCACGATCTTCTATCAAAAGGACTTGTCATAAACATATAAAACAGTGTTGAAGTAGCCACTGAAATGAAATATCAGTAAAGAAATGAAAAAAGATGAAGACTTGCATTTTGTGATGTTATTTAACTCCAATCTCGTAGGGATCCGAGAGACGAAGTTATGACATCACATAATTTGTGAGTTATACAACCACACTTCTCATTGCAATGGAGATTGTGGATAGTTGAAACTCGATGTAGACATCGAAGCCTGTGACATATTTATATGGAGAAAGAACATGGGAGATTAGGGTTTTTCCTTCAAAAAGATCCTTTCCTCTTTCAGACCTTAAAGTTATGCCTCTATTAATTTAAATGAAATTAATGAAGAAATTCACCGAGGGATTGAAGACCTTAAAGATATGCCTCTGTTACATGAAATTACTGAAGAAATTTAGCAATGGATTGGAGGGAACTGTATTTTCTAACCTCCCCAGCAGGTTTGCCATAACCAACAGGGCTTCTTACCGAAATAATCTCCATTCCTGAATCCACTTCAGAGCTTGTTCTTTCTGTATCAGAACTGGGTATTGAAAGATGCCCATACCTAATCTACAGGACAAATTTTTCTGAATCCCTCTCACTAGAATCATCCCTCGCACACTGAGCACCAGCCATGGCACTGTTGTTGTTGTGGCCACCCAATGGATTGATCCTCACTTCTTGAATCGGTTAAGAGAAGCACTTGGAAGTAGTGTCGAGTAAGGGTGGTCGACCTGCTGCGTAGCGAGGTCACTAAGCTTATAATTGTAACTAATTTAATATCGATCGAACCAATTGGATAGTTAAAGCTATTTTAATTGTCTAACACCTAAATTAAGGGCCTATGAATGTATTTGTCCCTTCAGAGGGGAGTTGATTTCAAAGATGAACACTTGAGGGCATAATTATTACGGACTGATTTGTCCATCAAATATGATAAAACCGTCAAAATATTTTTTTGTAACTGTGAAAATGGATCAAGAGGATCAAGAAGGTGTGAAAATTGACGAGCCAGTTTATTTTGAAATTCCAACTTTAGTGGTGGGGCTGCCCCCACAAACGAAAGGAGAGCGTGAGAAACGTTTTCAAGAATTTAGTGAAAATGTCCCTATTTTTTCGCTGCACTAAACTCAAGCAACACGGACAACCAAGGCTTTGAAGGACGCTAGAAGAACCTTCCAAAAACGGTGGAAAAACATCGTAATAATTCAGTTGTGGCTGGCAGAATCCTCTATTTTTCTCTGAGTTGAAGAAAGTTTCTACAATTACAGCGGTTACTCTCATAAACAGGAATAGACAGGCTCGGCGACATTTCCGAGACGAAGAATGGCGACGTAATGGTCGGAGAATGACGGTCAGAGAATCGTTTCCGATATTTTGGGATAACCTACCGCAGACGCAGCGAATTAATTAAGCAGGGTAGATGTATACGCATTAATGCATGTTGGGTTAGATCAGTTACTGATGACGGAAAATGGAGAGGCAATGGTCGGAGAAAGGCGAGCTTCTGCCCAATTGCAGGCATACTTTTCATGTGGAGCGTGGTTTCTTTCGCATTCCACTGGTCCCCTTCGCAGAACTGGCGTCCAGCCCGAACTTGAAGTTTTGAGATTCGCTAGAATAGAGCATTTCGAAACTGTGCATTCAGGTTAATATGTAAATGGTGTTATTTTTATGCTCAATTATTTTGTAATTTACGATACTGATAATGAAGTTTCAGAGCTGAACATTGTCCACATAAGTTACTAAGAAAAGATAGTTTTTTAAATTAAAATAACCTTAAAATCAGAGTTCCAAAAAACTAAAACCACTCCTCCCATCATATACTGATGATTATAAAATACATCCCAAAAATGACCAGCAAAAATAATACAACAGAAAATTTGAGATTATTATTAAATATGGTCTCTGGTATATATTGATGCTTAAGAATTATATATTTGATGCATTGGAATTCTATTTGACTGAACTCACACTCGATCTTTTTGCCACCTTAAAAGGGTGAAGCACCAACTAAGCATCTAGAATGTCCTCAAGTGTCATTTTTTTCTTCACCTTCAACTACACGAGATCTAAGGCCGGTTACAAGAACTTGGAGTTCTTGTAATAGCTAGTTGTTTATAAAACAAAGCATCTTTTAATATTTATCTAAGTTATCCATTCCAAAACAAACTGGGTTCTTGTAATAGCTAGTTGTTAACAAAATAAAGCATCTTTTAATATTTATCTAACCTATCCATTCCAAAAGAAACTGATAACATAAATCTTTTTTATGTTGTGGAATGCCTTGTGTCATGCATATTAGATTTATGTTGTGGAATGCCTTGTGTCATGCATATTTTATGGAAAATATGAAAAATGGTAATTATAGTCAAAATAAGGAAATTTAAATGATCAAAAGAAGAGTAAGTTTACAATCAAAAGAGTGGTAAAATATAGGCTCAATAGTAATTCCAATAGATCCATTGGACCTCTACATACCCAATAGGGTAGAACTAGGACTTAATGAGAGTTTGGAGATTTAAATGATCAAAAGAAGAGTAAGTTTACACTCAAACTAGTGGTAAAATAGAGGCCCAATAGTAATTCCAATAGATCCATTGGACCTCTATATACCCAATAGGGTAGAACTCGGACTTAATGAGAGTTTGAAATCTTCTCACTTAGTTACTAGTGGATCACCCTCCAACCTAAGTATCTTCAAGTGACTTTTCCACGAGGTTAATGAATTCCCTTGTAGTTTCAATCTAGCAAATGAAATTTTCTACTCTTCTTCTATGAAGTGGATATTGAAATAAAACTCTAGCCATTACAACTAATTATTCAACTGTATTGCATTAAGCTCACGTTGGTATGGCTTGATATCCACTTTTGCTTCTATTTTAGACAAGGGCTGTGAATGGATGATGACACTAGAAATTGTATGCTCTTTACGAGGTTCTTTCCTTGATTCCTTGTCTAGGTCTTCATTTTCTCCTAGTTTTATTTCTAATCTAATCTTTGAGTTAGCGATTCCAAACTCCATAAATTGTCCAAGCTTGCATAGTAGAGCTACCATGAGGAGAGTCATATTGTGAAATATGTCAACATCTTTCTCTTCCAACCTTGCAAATATATCTTATGTTGGATCTTAAAAGTTGTTGTGAACAAACTCATCTACCATGGCTAAGGTTCTATGACTTTTCTCCTAAGCCCATTCATGGATCTTGCAATTTTCCCACAAATAATCCAAATAAAACTAATTTAATACTAATACAAAATGTCATTTATGTTCCACTAGAACTCTTTTTTACAACAAATCTTATCATAGTTTTAAATCTTAGGCTACGGGAAAAAAATCCTTAGATCAGAGATTAGTTAATTATTCGCATTACTTGAATTTATGAATTAATTGAAATAGACAATTGAAATAATAGGCACATGTATAAACCATCCACATAAATGAACACAATATTTATCTTAGGAAATAAAATATGGGAGAAAAACCAACTAGAAGGTCGGACCTCTAATTTTCACTGTTTGATTTAGCTATAAAATCCACATATAAAGGAATTGAAACTCACTATGGAGTTAACTTTCGATACTATGGCCTAAATGATTACTACATATTCTTCCTCCTTTATAATGCCCTCTAAATACTACCCTATATGTTTTTCTTAGCTATGGAACAAGTGCAATGCTAAAGAATGGAACTTCTTCCCCTCCTAGCAGTGAACAATCATCTAGGGCTACTTTTTTGACTTCCCAAACCCTCGAGTAGTGATCATTTTTGGACCTTCTATAATCCTCTTCAAATTTTACACATTGCTAGACCCACATGTGTGAGTAATGTGGGATGACATGGCATCCACTTGGACCATGGAAATCAACGAGATATGTCAACATGTAAGAGGCCTAACTTTCAGATACCAAATTTAATTGAGGCGATTTTCACACCATTTGAAAGGTGTTAGAGTGCAAAATAATGTTAAGGGTTTTGGCACAAGTTTTGAATGTTGAAAATCCCAAATAATGGTGTTTTATGCCTAAAAGTGGCTTTGGAAAGTTTTGAACCCTATTTTTTCAAACTACGACTTGCCACTAAAACTGTCCCTACAAGCCTATTACTTGAATTTTTCCAACCAAAGAGTATTGAGATAGATGACATGTTATATGATGATCCAATCCAAATTACAAGTACCCAAACTCTTATGTTAGTGTAACACATGCCCCCAACTATCTTCTATAGCAAAAATATGGTGTACACACTGTAAATATATATCCACTAATAAGAAAAGAAGCTACTCAACTAGTTAATGGAACCATTTTACAAATAGTTCATTTCTTGCCATAGGGGAAGATCACCCAAAATATTCAGTGCACCGAAGTGCTTGGATACATTTTGAATGACAAGATGCTCCAACATATGGCATTCTAAAATGATACGTTATTGAGAGAACCTCAATCCACTGTAAGAATGGCTAAGACACACAATCTTAAGCTAGATCCAATGAAATTATGTAAGGTCTGTACGTTTCAAGCCTCCCCTCAAGATCTTTGGAAAATAGTCCAGTTCACTTAAGTAGATAATAATGAAACAAATCATCGAGATATTATATATAGTGGATTATTACCAAATTTACAAATAAGGTACTTGTAGTGGCCAATACATACTATTCTCATGTTAGGCATAATCAACTTTTTTGGATGGTTGATAAAGAAAGATCATTGAAAATTTTCATAAGTTTTGAACGAAATGATGGATTTGATTGAGTAAACTAAAGTCTCTATTACATTACAACGTGTTTGAAGGTTTCAGAATAATCAACATTCAAACTAAAGATCTAGGCCTACCTTATATGCAAAGTGAATTTTCCAACCTCAAACGACAAAAACACTTGAAAAATATTATATTTGCAAAGTTTTTGGCACTATCAATTTCATAATGCAAATATAAGTAAATCATTTATCTACTTCATAATCTAATATCATTGAAACATACATTGTTATTTAATTTCATATAGGATAAAACTTAAATTAAACCATAATTAAATCTTTTTAATTATAATTTCACTAAAACTTTAAAATT
>APFE031709051.1:27496-41904 GCA_000404065.3 Pinus taeda
AATGACATACAATGACATCTAATCATTTAATGAATCTTAATTTTCACTAGTTTTACATTCCTTTATAAAGAAAATTTATCCACAAATAAACATTGTACCAGTCAATGGAATTGCATTACTAATATGGCAAGGCATATAAATAATTAACATTCAAATACTAGATCCTTTAGTGAGATTACATATATTAAGGTATTGAAGCATTGGATTTGCATTAAATTGAGCTATGTAGCCAATTATAAAGGCCATAAAAGTGTCTATTTGTGTTGTTGGGAGGAAAAAAAAGTAACCAATGCCTTGTGGGAGCCAAAAGGACCTCATTTCAGTAGAGGTGGTGAAGCAGCTGGGCCTACCAACCACAACACACCCACAACTGTACACCATCGAATGGCTTCACCAAGGGCGAGATCTCCGCATCAGCGAGCAGTGTCGCCTTCTCTACAACATCAAGCCCTTCACAAATGAGGTACTTTGTGATGTTTCTCCTCTTGAAGTTTTTGAAGTATTATTAGGGCAACCATAGTTGTGGAAGAGACATGTTGTTTATGAGTCTAGGCCTCGCATTTTTATTATTACTTTGGGCAACAAGTTATACAAGATACCAAAGGTAGCATCGCCTACCACCATCTCTTTGATCACTATGAAGCAATGCAGTAAGATGATTTCCTAGACTGGGAAATTTGTTTTCCTTATCATTTGCCATCAGGGCAAGAAGAAGATTATGGCCATGACCTCCAAACAAGGATTGTCCACATGGCAGCACTAGATGGGCAAGGTCTTGGAGGAGAACAGGGAAATCTTCACCTTACCCATAGGGTTACCTCTACACTGTCAGGTTAAGCACTCCATTGACCTGACCCCAGGTGCGTCGTTTCCTAATGGACTAATCTATCGGTGCTCTATTCTAGAGAACAAAGAAATCAGGAGGAAGATTAAGGAATTGTTGCAGAAAGGGCACATCAGTCCAAGTTCGTCACCCTGTGGGAGCTCGATTGTGTTGGTACAAAACAAGGATGGGACTGGATACTTTGTATTGACTATCGGGTGTTAAATAAGATCATTGTCCTCAATAGGTATCCAATCCCACATATTGAGGACCTTCTAGACCAGCTCAAGGGGGCTAAATATGTCAGCAAGTTTGATTTGAATTTCTGGTATCACTAGGTACCAATTGAACCCTCTGATGCGTGGAATATTTCCTTCAAATCCAAGGAGGGCCTTTTCAAATGGCTGGCCATGCCTTTCAGGTTGAGGAATGTCCCTGCAACCTTCATGAGGCTAATTCACGACATCGTGTGACCCTTCACAAACTCATTCTTGGTGGTGCATTTGGATGACATCTTGATCTTAAGCCAGAGTTGGGAAGACCACCTACGTCATATTCAACAAGTCCTCCAAACTTTGCGACAACACAAGCTGTGTGCCAATTTGGAGAAATTCCTTTTGGTATGACCCAGGTTCAATATATGGGGTACATCATTGATGAGTGGGGTGTGCATGTGGTCCCAACCAAGATACAAGTCATTTGGGATTGGCCAGCCCCAACCACTCTAACAGACCTCCACAACTTTCTGGGTCTTTCCAATTTCTATCATAGGTTTGTGTTGGGGTTCTCTCATATCACTTGGCCTTTGAGTCAAGTCACCAAGGGCAAAGCGAAAGAAAAATTCTTTTGGTATGAATCCCAAAAGAAAGAAATTTTCCACGTTGAAGCATCTCCTCTACTCTGCACGAGTGCTCACATTACCAGACCTACAACAACCATTTGACATTGAGACAAATGCTTCCAACTATGCTATTGGTGCAATTCTTACTCAGCAGGGGCATCCATTGGCATATCACAGTGAGACAGTTTCAGACACAGTCTGAAACTATCCCACATATGAAAAAGAGATGTATTCCATGGTGCATGCTTGACGACAATGGAAGCATTACATTCTAGGGAAGGAAACGGTCATCCACATAGACCACTGACCTATGGAGTTCATATAGACACAAGGGTAGCTGCAGAATGATTGTCGTCATAAATGGTCCACATATCTGCAACAGTTCCATTTAAACATTAAGTATAACAAAGGCAACACAAATAATGTTGCACACTGCCTAAGCTGACTGTTGGTCATGGCGCTAACAACGCTACTCAACTCTTCTGAGCACGAGATGTCAGGGTGGCCACATCTATACAAGAGTGATCCAGAATTCGACAACACATACCCAACGCTCCTGGAAGGCAAGCAAGTTCCAAATTTTCACCTCCACGATACATTGTTATGTCACCTAGGACACCTCTGTGTTCCTTCAAGTGAGTGTGCCAAGTTGATTTGGGAGACGCACTACAGTGAGGTTTCTATATACTTCGGAGTAGAGAAAATAGTGGTAGTGCTACAAAAGTATTTTTGTTGGCCAAAGCTTCAATAAGATATTGGGAAGTACATCAGATCCTCCACTGCTTGCATTATTACCAAAAACACCATCAAGAAGCAAGGCCTATATACTCATATGCATACTCCTAGTTGACCTTGGGAATCCATATCCATGGATTACATGTCAAGCCTCCCTTCTACTAAGCATGGAAATGGCTTCATTTTCGTGGTCATCGACAGATTCTCTAAGATGGCCATTATGGCGGCCTGCAAGAAGAGTATCACAATAAAAGCCACTGCTAAGTTATTATTTGAACGAGTATGGGTACACTTTGGGATCCCAAAATCCATTATCTCAGATCAGGACAACAAGTTCCTAGGTACATTTTGGTCAAGTCTCTGGTCGATGTTGGATACCAAAACTCACTAAGTCCACGGTTTTCCACCCCCAAACTGATGGCCAAACAAAGGTCATCAACAGGATGATCGTATAGATTAAGCGCATGTACAACTCGAAGAATCCATACACATGGGATGAAATCCTCCCCTATGTCCAACACCTCTACAATAGAGCTCTCCATAGCTCAACTGGCCACCACCCCTTTCAGGTGGGGTTGGGATTCCATACACTATGTCCCATTGATGTGGTAATACCATTTGTAGCTACTCAGATAGCTTCATCCCATATCCACTCTGAAGTTTACAGGGATAATATCTTCATTGAGCACATCCAACACATCCGCAAGAAGGTCCATGACATATTGGACAAAGCCAATGCTAATTACAAGCAGTGAAATTATCAACATTAGGTGCAACACATGTTCTAGGTGGGTGACGAAGTTTGGCTACATTTGCAGAAGGAGCGCCTCACTAGGCCCCGCCGTAAGCTTCGACGGCTTGAATATGGACCATACACCATCACCAAGGTTGTCAGGGACAATTCTTTCGATCTCAACATTCCTTTGTTCCCTGGCCTACACCCAGTGTTCAATGTGGACCACCTTCAGCCATACTTTCCACAATTACTACATTGCAGAACAACTCACACCAACAACGTTAAACCCATACTACATGGAACAAGCCACAATTGATCGAATTAGGGACACACATATCAAGAATAATCTCTAATAGAAGATCCAACTGTATCGGGTTGTTAAAGCTAGCCAACTCCTGCACCAACGAAAGTGGCTCACTAGGGACCAAGTTCAGTAGAAGTTTCCCCATGTCATGGAGGCACTCAACGCAATGGGGACCATTGCTTCCTAAGGGGGAGGACTGATCTAGGTGGATATTGGTGGCCAATTTCCTATTCCACTTCGACCCCCACCAATGTTTCTTTCAATTTTTCAGTTTCCTTAATTGTAGCACAGTTTACTATTTTTTGCAGTTTTTTGGTTCCTAAACTTCTAGAGTCATTTTGAGGCCCTAAACAATGTCTTTTTGGAAAATAGGTAAACATTACTCTTTCATTGATGTTTGAACTCTACAGTTGTAGTCCTCATATAGATCTTTCTAATGAGGTATGGTGTGCATCAAATGACAATTGTATGCCAAAGTTATGACTATGGGAAGTTGATGTACCAATTTACCCAAACGGGGCCCATATTTTTGGCACTTCATATCCTAGGGTTAGGTTTTTGGATGTTTAGGGTTTTCCATTATTTCTCAATAATTAATAGGCCTTCAAGCTTCATTACAACATAGTTCAGAGGCATGTAGCCGCCACATTTCTAGGGAAAATTTTAGGGGCTAATATTCGCAGGAGGGTTAATTTTCTATACTTTTTCCAAAACAAATATTCACGAATTTCCATTTTTTCTAAAAATAATTTGCCCAAGTTTCATAGTATGAAATTATTTTACCTTAAAAATCGCCAAGATCTTATATAAACTAACCTAATATAATCATAATTTTAGATATTTTTACAAAAATATCATAAACCATTTTACATTTTTCTATTATAGATTACTAAGGTTCGCCAAGGTTTCTAAACTTTCAAATAGATATCCATCCTTAAATTTTTCCCTGTCAACTCCTCAGCTAGTTTATTTCCATTCTGTTTGCAAGCATTTTTCAGTTCTTTGATATTAATGAAATGAAGTGTTATTTTTGTTTCATCTCTATATTTGTGGTTATATCTGCATTTTTTTGCATTCCTGTTTATGTTCGGATCACAAATGAAAAAGATAAGTCTCATTCGAAGCATTAATACCTGGATTAGTGCAAGATGAGCTCCCGTTGATAAGAAGGAAGGTTCCAAAATCAAAGCATAAGAAACTTTTTGGACAGTAGTTGTAGCCGCTACACATTGGCGACACACTAATAAAACTCCAGCTCTCTATATGGATCTTGTCTCATGCAAAATAGGTCTAACTCTTCTTGAGGTATTATTTAGTTCATTTATTATTACAACTTCTTCACTCAATTTGATTTAAATATATAGTCTTGACCATTCTCTTCACTGGCAGCACACATACCATGCCAAGTCAAACTAATTTGTTTCGATTGGGGATGAGGAGTATATAGATGCACAAGTAAAAGAGGCTCTTAGAGTCTTAATTTTCATCTCTAATGTTGCTTCGTGGCCAGCAGGCTTGGAAAATAATCCAATGGAGTCACTTTAGGAACACAAGCATTTCTCTATTTCTAGTGAGCTTGGATAGTACCCCCACGAATTTGCTTTCTTCACCTCTTTGCACAGGAAGCCTTTCTCCTCTTTCGCCCTTTATTTCATTTTTCTTTTTTTCATTTTTATTTGTTCAAAGAACTATGCATAGGCACTTATTTATTTCATGGGGCAGAAGAGGGATCTTGACTTATTGAGATAAGGAGAGGTTGTCCCTTCAAAGAAGGATATTTATGTAGACCTCTGACATACTTGTTAAGGTTTTCCTCCTCTCCTTACTCTACTCAACTTAGTTGACAAGGGTTAACCAAATATAGATGACTTATTAGAGTAGGTGGTACTAGTTAAAAGTGAAAATATCGTGATTTCACCACGACCCTCTCCGAAAGGAACGTATTTTCCATTAGAGTATCATCGACTAAAAGAAATGCAAGATTCACATAAATAGAGGGAAAAGACAAATAACCAAGTGTTGATAGTAGTACAAGTTCCTCTAGGATTTCACTGAGATTGTCTTAGAAGCCAACCACAATCTCATGCAGAAGCTAACCTATGAATGAGAAGAAAACAAAAAAAAGGAAAGAAGTGGATGAAAGCAAAACAAAGTAAAGCAAATCAAAGGAAAAAAACAAAGGAATCAAGACTATTCCTACTCATAACCTAAACAGAGCATAGGATAAACTTACGTAAATTGATACTTCCAATGTAGCCATTGACACATGGGCTATCCCATATAGGCTAGAAAATGCATGTCTAGAAAGATATACAAGCATACCAACAAACAAGAAAGATAAGCCAATACAAACCAAAACGTTTAAAGTTTGAAAGAACCCATAGAAAAGTAAAAATGAAAAGTGCATGAAAGGCACTCTGTGGATATACCATGGTTATCAAATACATTACAAGTCTAAGACATGCATGCATAAAATTTTGAACTAAAAAAATGAGCAAACATAAAGAAAGAAGAAAATTTCCGTTTTGCAACAGTGTTGCTAGGTACAACGCCTCCACTGATTGAGCGATAGAATTGTGTGCTATAGATGGAGGATGTGAAAATTGTAAAATGGATTAATTTTCAACATGTACAACAGAGTGGTGAGGAGCCTGGAAAGATTCAACACATTTCTGATTGGAAGTGGAACTGACCTCAAGGCTATGATAACCTGACATAACCATCAACTCGAGCTAAAGTGCCTCGACAGCTTGGGGAAGTTCCAATTCATTAGAAGATGGATCATCGAAGACCATGACTTAGAAAGATCAATAGTGGAAGAATAAAAATCATGATCAAACGAATCAATGAAAATATCATGACAACCACGATCAGAAAGTTCAATATTACAAACAGAGGCATCCTCACGATTTGAGGAATCATAAATATGTGATGATGGAGAATGAGAAATTTAACCCTCTATGTTCCTGGAAATATAACGTGAGAGATTGGGAGGATCAGGTAGAAAATATTTGTCCTCTCTGCATTCAAATGAAAAAACTGGCATTCCATGATTTATGCGAATGATTGAAAGTAGTAACATCAGAAACTGAATTTTCACAATATTGAGCATGAATGACAGAATTGTGGAAAAAGTCAGGATAATGTGAAAGAGGTATGGACAGAAGGAGGTCATCCGTCATTGTAGATTCTTGTTTATACTCCAACACATACTCATAAAAAATGATATCTCAAGTTGGTTGTTCAACACCAACTCCATCCAGAACTTGATCCTCGTGAACATCAAAAGAGAGATCCAAAACAGGTGAACATAATACATCAAAATCAAGAGGATCAAAAGGCCCAGTGGATGGAGGACGAGGAGAAATCACTTTATCACAACCATCGAAATCACAGTCCAAACCTGCAAAGAAATTCTGAGTAAGTGGGGAAGGAGAAGATGGTGGTAGATCAATAGATGAGTTCTCATCTTCTCCCACCTCGACCTACGAGAGTAGAGTTGTTTGATGAGAATGGGATGAAGGGTCACTTGGAACAACAACCTTTTCCATCGCATATTTAGAAGCTCTAACACCGAGGTATGTTGGGAGACGTTCAAAATATTCTAACTCATGTAGATTTTCTAAAATGTGAACAAGATATACAAATGTGTCTACCAAGAAGGACCAATCAACTTCATATTCAAGAAATTCAAAGTAGTAATGGATGAAACGATCGTGAAAATCATGAATGGATTCATCAAGTGCTTTTTACAATTTTAAAATTTCCTTATTAAGAGTTGTACAATCATAAAAATCGAAAGCACGACATGAATGTATGAAAATATGTTTGAAAGAATGAATGGAGTCACTAGACAATGTGTTACACCATTCTCGCACATGCTCTTCGAACATGAGAATGAAAAACCTATAGCCAACATCCTCACAGTGGATGTTGTGCTTTGTGCAGAAATCAAGAAATTGTGAGGTATGTTCAAATAAGGTTGTTTCAACCTCACCATTGAATTTTAAATTAGACAAGTCATAAATAATTCTCGCCGACACTTTCATATTTGCATGTCTGGAAAAATATGTCAGGGTTATGATTTGGTAAGAAGTCATTAAATATGTGCGGAAATTCAAAATAGACTTTAAGGGCTCAACATTTCATCTGACCCTCCTTCTAGTGCTAGAAATGTTGATGGTTTTGGGCCCGGCAATAGTCAGGGGATCTCCCCGATATGAAGTCTTAACTAAACCTCACACTATATGGAGTATGAGTCCCAACAATGGGTGGTAATGTTGTGCCTTGACTCTACATAAAGTCAAGTGCGATGCATGAAGCTTCCCTTAGAAGCTTGTAATATTACACAGCTTGAAAGGAACACACAAGCGAAATGGGATCAGAAGCTGAGATGTGGAATAGTCCACAAGTTAAAGTGATGAGTTAATACAACAACACGCATTCAACAAGATTCATACAAATGCAAACGAAATAGTTCATAAGCACAAACGTAAGTTAAATAACATACATTGCAAATACAAAAAGAATAGTCCTACTATATTCACAACATATGCATGAAAGTGTGTTGGCTCTGATTTTATTATTATAATTCAAAGTTCCATTCATACATACACCATTGATGACCAATAGCCCCAGTAGTGAAACATTAAAGTCAAGAACACCTACTCCTCCAAAAAAGTATACTCTCTCTACGCTATAGAGAAGTTAAGGCTCTTCACAACACTCGCAACCTCTTTCTAAGCCTAATCATAGGCAAAAGCTATGCTCCCAAAATTCCTTTACATGAGTTATGAGGTTATATTTATAAAAAGAGGGGGCGACTCTTCAACTCCCCTCTGTGACCTTTGTACTACCCTCATGATTCTTCAACTTCTTTACAAAATGACACATTACATTACATGATGACTCTTCATATTCCAATATTGGCACTTGGAATTTGACTTACGACATAATTACAAATAATATTACATTTTACACTCATACCCATATAGGACAAAATAGGTTAGAGATAACTTGACATCCTAATAAGACAAGACACTATGATGCTTGAGTTTGGGAACACTCTAGCTCGAAAACTTCCACTTGATTCTCCTCAGTCATGTGTATAATGATTTGGAACCAATATTAATTTCTTTCTCAAGTAGGAGGAACATGGTTTTGTTCTGGATGGGACCACCGATGTAGTTCTCCATGTTTTGTCCATTCACCTCTAAATCCTCCTTTGTGGCAACCTATCTCAGCAGCTCCGAGTACTATTCAATCTCCTGTATGACATGGTGTTTGCGTTCAGCTTTGGTGAGTGAGTTGACTGATGGGATTTTGTGGGTTCTCACCATGAAGTTTGAACTGTTGTACAACCATACATATGAGGCCTGCATGTTTTCAATGAATGAGGCAAGTTGCTTGTTGTTATGAATCAACATTCAAACTCTTGCTTTCTCCAACTCTGCTTGTGGCTTCATCTTCTTTACCAAACTAAGCAATACCCCTTTGTATCACATTATCCATTCTTACATGGAGGTGATAGAAGTTTGCACATTCCTAAGAGTTTTGACAAATTCCTTACTCTGTTGCTGCAAGCGATGCAAGTGGATAACTACCTTGTGTATGGTCATGAGCTCCTCAAAGAGGTCCTGTATGGTCTCTTCAAGTGTCGATACCTCACCAAGTATCGTTGCTCTCATTTCCCCCAAGTAGACCTATGTGGGAGCTACATTTTTCGCTACTCTATGGAGTTGTTCTATCTCTTGTAGAGAAACTTGTATATTCTATATCAATTTCTTACTCTCAGCCGTCAAATACTAAGTGTTTGATCTCGTCGCACCTGTGAAGGCCAAGTTGGCTTCGACAATGGAATTTGGATTCCTGCTGCTGTCTGCCACTATCACCCTTTCTCTAATGAATGCAGGTGATGCATGACCATCTGGAAAATGCTCTCTCTGCGTTTGTACAATCGTCTTCTGAAGTTCATTATATGATAGATTGTGCACATCCATTACCAAACCATCATCAAGAGCAACAATGTCCCCTTCCTCGCTCAGGGCTAACTTTGCGGCTGGAGGTGGTGGAGACTGAATGATGACTTGTGGTGCAATGAGCATCAGGTCAACATCTTGATCCTACAGTTCTGGTTCCAAATCCATGTCTGCAACTTCAATCAAGTCTTCAATTTGCTGAGCAAGATATCGATCCTGCATCTGTTCGCTCTCCCCTCTGTTACTGGTTGGTTTTTTCCTTGCTCTTCAACTTGAATCGATGCTGTTTCTCCCAACATTGTGCCTTGCCTTTCTTATTCTTCCTTCTTCTGCTTCTCCTCTTGTTTTTTCCTCCTTTGTTCTTATTCTTCCCTCAGTTCTTGTTCTGCTTTCCGCACCCTCAGTTCTGCTTTCTGCAAGCTTTGCTTTTCTCTCTTCCTTCACTTTTCTCTCTGTATCCTCTGCTTCCTTTTGATTTTGCTACCAAATATTCCTGTATGAAGATTGGATCTGCTTTCATCTTGTAGCTTTGTTCCCCCTCTGTGATGTCTGCAACCTTTCTCTTTCCATTAGCTTGTATCGAGTTACCGCCTTTTGCTACTACTGCTAGAGTTGTTTCCATGTTAGTGTTGACTCCTTTTCTATAAACAATTGAGTGTCTACATATATTGGCAAGTTAACTGACGCTTTCTCAACTACTTCCCCAGTACTACTTTCAGTGGTCTCTCTTGAAGCATCTCTCTTTGGTGCCATGGTAACAATGACTGTTGGAGAGAAGTGCTTCACAAGTGTGGTACCTGTGGGACAAAAAGGACATTCATGGCAAGCAAACATTAGCTTCAACAAATCAAATTTCAAGGCATGATCAAGAAACAAACCAAAGATCTGATGGGGCTGATTGTGTAATTTTCATTGGTAAGAGGGACTTACTACCTGTGGGAATTGCACACTTCACATTCTCAAGAGCCAAGGATGAAGTTTGTGGCTTGAGACTGCGCAATGTGCAGTCCTAGCTTGGGCAAAGACTGGGAGAGACTGCGTATTGTGCAGTCTCAGTGGCCAAGGTGACAGGCCCACCCTTGGAACTGCACAATGCATATTTGGAGCTAGCCTATACTATGCATTATGCAATTCTAGAGGCCAAGCTTATGGATTGAGCCTTAGGAATGCACAATGCTCAGCTAGGCAAGGAAAAATCAGGCCAAGCGAACTACATATATGCCTGGTGGAAGTGTGAAAAATGAGCAGAAGTGAATAATGATGTGAGCTTGAGTGAAAATTTGACTAAGTGTGAATGAATCAATGTGGATCAAGTGTAGAAACTGATCAGACAGAAGTAAAATCAAGCATGTGAGGAGAGTCGCCGCAATGACGACCATAAGTGAAAAAACAGGAAACAACACTTGTATATGCTAAAACAAGTTGAAATGCCATCAATCATGAAGAGAAATACGCAAAAAAACACTCACACAAGTGAAACGAAAAAAAAAGGCGACAAAAAGTGGTAAAAAACGATAAAAGTAAAATTCACCTAGAAAAGCGACGATGACCCCACCAAAGGTTCATTGATCTCTTCAGGAATGCTAGAGCTTTAGGATTGAATGCGTAAATGAGCTCTAGAGGCGTCAGTTAACAAGATTTGAGAAAATGAGGTTTTATGACATCCATGCCTAAAATCAAGGAAAAAGCAACACTTCGCAGAAACTTCTAAAAATATTAATGTGTCTCCTTTGGGATATTAAAAATAGATCCCTATTTCCTATGGATGTTTTTTTCCTTTATTTTCTTTCTTTTTTGGGGAAACTTGTCATGCACACTATTGGAAAGTCTGTGCAATTTTGGGGTATGGGCAACTTTCTAGGCTTCCTCCCATGACTATGCATTTTCTGATCTCAAAGCTGACTTCCAGTCAAGACTACACAATTCCTATCATCAAGGATGATTGCCCTCAAGGATTGCATAGTTTCTGGAGGCGAGCCCAAAACTACTGTGAGACCAAATTGAGAGATCAGCTTGTGACTTAGAAAGATAAGAAAGTGTGAAAAAATAAGCACAAGCACAAATGAAAACGATAAGTCTTAGTCAAAGGATGAATACATGGATCAGTGCAAGATGAGCTCCTATGGATAAGAAGGAAGGCTCCAAAATTGAAGCATAGGAAAAATTTTGGAGGGTGGTTGTAGTCGCTACAACAAGATCTAGGGAAGGATTGCTCATTTGTTGAAGATGCGGGAGTGGTCTTCTCGTGAGGTTATGTGAAAACTTGGGATGATGTTCAGTAATTGACTTCAGGAGATCCGTTATTCTGGAGTTTGAGAGTGGGACTCAAGAATCTAGTTTTCCGACTACACCTTTACGAGGGTTATGAGACAACTTGATGGAATTTGCTCTATGTGATTTTTATGTTTAAAGAAGCTAATGAAGACTTTGTAGACATGAAGATCAAGACAAGTACTCATTAAGGGAGGGACTTGGAGATTTAACTCCTACTTGTCTTATGTATATTGATTGATGTTCCTCATCATTAAATATATTTGTTAATTAATTGGATCTGAGATATTTAGTCCAACTAAAATAGTTCCTATATTAGTGTTTGGTTGCGAGATTTACTCAACTAAGTGATTATGTGGTTAAGATAGAATTTATATCGTCAACCAATGGTTTATGTATTTATATGTGTAATTAATCTAATGCAAAATGAATTTTGTTGTACAATTGATTTTTTAATTAAAATCTATCTACATATCATTCAAATACAATACAAACTTTTTCGAAAATATTTAAGATTGAGTAGTGAGAAAAGTCTTATTCTTTAAGACATTGAATAAAAAATGTTAATTTTATTAAAAATTATATATTGAAATGTTTTTAAATAAACATTTTTTTATAACTTAATAAAAAAAAGTTATTTAATTCCTTTAAGATATAATTCATTTTATTATTATATTTTATTTATTTATTATATATAATTGTTAGGTAATATTATTGCCTATAAATTATAACACTGTAATTTTTTAATTTTAAAAAATATTCGTGATTTATTTTAATTCATTTATTTAATATATTAAATTTTATAGGGTTTATATGATATGGATTTCACTAAAAGTAAAGTCACAAAATCCCAAAAGAAATTACATAAATCGTTTAATGGTTAATACAAGATAAGTTGGAAAATGGAAAACCCAAATCATTATATATGCTACAAAAATACATTTTAACTTATAAATTATGTGCTTTAGAATGGCGTGTGATAATAAATTTGGAACATGAACACTTAATTATTGCTTGAATGTTGTTGAAAGCAGTATGAAATGTACGGCGGAAAAAAATAAGTTTTTAAATTTTTTTTTTGCGTGTTCTTATTAACTATTCTTATTTATAAACAAGAGTAATCTTATGCTATATACATGTTGAGTGATATACATTGGCATTTAATAAATATAAACTAATATAAATCTAAAGTTAAAATTGAATTTATATTACTTTTCCATTCTTTTATAACGAAAATTTAAGAAAATTTATCCACATTTAAATGGTGTATTATTTAATGGTATTACATTAGGTATATAAACAAATGGCATTCAAATATTATATTTTTTTGTAATATTATATATTAATGTATTGAAGTATTGGATAAGCAGTATTCAGCTATGTAGTTAATTGGCAGAGGCCATAAAATGTCTATGTGAGTTGTTGAGAGGAAAAACAAGTAATCAATGCCTTACTTTATCCCAAACAATGAATATAGAAAAAACTCCCTCAGTCCAATTCCAACTCTCATTGATAATGTTATGAAAGACACTTTTTCATCTACATGGCTCCACCATCTGCTTTTAGTATTACTCTCACTGTCATCGCCTCTATCAAGGGTTTTCTTTGGCTTGTCCTTCTCATCGCATGGTGGTAGAGGAAACCCACATAAGCACTTATTCCTTTGAAATGAAGAGTTATTAAAAGTATAAAATTGTGTCCCTATTGGGATTGGCCCACAAAGGTTATTAGAAGAAACATTTAAGTAAGCAAAAAATGGTAATTTAAAGAGCTGAGAAGGAATTGTTCTAGTCAATTTATTTATTGACAAGTCCAATTGCTCCAAAATAAATATCTCACTAAAACTTGTAGGGATTTTTCCTTCCAATTGGTTTCTAGATAGATTTAGCAGCCGCAAGTTACTCATATTTCCTATGCTTACAGGAATTTGTCCTGTAATATTATTGCTAGACAAATCCAATATACCATTTTTATATGAGAAATAAAACAAGGTATGCTCTCTCCCTTTTATGTATTCTTCAATTTGATTAATGTACACAGTGTTTTCTCCAAAATCTTCATCTCTTATAAATCCTTGGAGTTTTTCAAGATCATATGGTATTCTTCCATTGAATCTATTGTTGAATAAATCCAGCATAACCAAGTTGGCAAAATTTGTGATCCATCGAGGAATACTACCATCAAGGTTATTATAACCAAGACTTAAAATTCTCAATTAATTGAAATTTGCAAAGTACGAAGGAAGCTTGCTAATGAACCCATTTATACTTAAATCTAATATTGTAAGATCCATACAGTTGGCCCAAGATGAAGATAGAGTCCTGAAAAAGTTGTTAGAATGAGCTAAAAAAACAATAAAGAAGTGTTGATGCACATGGTAGGAATAGGTCCATCGAAATTATTTCCGGATAGAGATACACCAATAAGTGAATATAGACTAGTAATATTGCCAAAAAAACTATTGTTACCTATATGTAGAAACTGAAGAGATTTTAATTGATCTGTGTTATATGGGATTTTCCCGATGAAGTTGTTTGAATCCAAATATAAATTCTGCAATGATTGAAGATTTATTATAGCTCTTGGAAATGGCCCTGTGAGATTGTTGTTTGAGAGGTATAGAAATTTAAGCTTCTTTAAATTGACAATGGATTTAGGAATGCCCCTAGTGAACTTATTATTACTCAAACCTAGTGCAATCAATTGACTCAAATTGGAAA
>APFE031709051.1:41985-91091 GCA_000404065.3 Pinus taeda
TTTTAAATTTAATTTTTTAATGTGATATCCATAACAAATATTGTATTTTTATTAGTAATGTGGTGTGTCGTTGTAGCTTGGTGCCACTTTGATTCACGAACGCCATAAATTGATGTTCCATTTTCGTTCGCATCAACCATCCAAAATCCTGTAACATTCAATCAAACAATGGGCCATTAAACTCAAACATTATTATTTCACATGTTAACTAATCCTTCACGATTATTTTTGTACATTAGTAATTATATGTTAGTTCATTTTTTCTGTTAATAAGTTAGCGACAAAATAATGTCTCGTACCTACCTTGAATTTGTATAAATGATTTTTTCATCATCAATACAATCAATTTTCATTGTGGAGTTTATTCACGGGCCTATGTACAGTGGTATAAGAGCATCAGTGAATTATAAACTCCATGTTTTGGTTTGTTTGATTTTGAAACAAATCAAATGTTGCACTAGGATTGAAGGTGTTGATGTTGTTCCTACAATTTTGTGCATGATTGTGGAAGTAGATTGTAGCCGAGGGAAACGAGGATTGTAGCTTTGTTCTCGACATCACTTGTGTTGGGATCATTGTTAGCTAGAGCTTACTGGCAGAGCAAAACAAGGTGCTTGAACTAAATGAAGGTACAGGGCTTCGTCTTGTATACTTTGTTCAAAGTAGTGTATAAGAAAGAAAAATATGAGTGCAATGTTTGTAAATACGTCTATAGGGCCTTTCTAGTGTATTTGTTGTCTACACATGATTCTATGGCGGTTTTTTTGTATGTTTTGTTATAAATGTCGAGAAAAAACTACCATAGTTGGTCTCATCATTTCATATTAGATCGATATATGTAGATAAAATACATATATTGACTGTGCAATTTCGATTATTCACTCCACCACTGGAGGTTTTGAAGCTAGTATCTAATTATTATGCACAGGATAATTCTGCCAAAGTGTCTATTGTAAGGTCTGGGAGAATATTTCTGCACATCACTGCGATATTGAACTCATCAAAGAATAATATTGTATGTATTGATTTTAAGTCTTGAATAAAGAATCTTGGAATAAGGGCAGCGATGAGGTAATGTGTTAATCCATTAAAAATAGGGGGACTAGTTGCAATTGGGTTGTCCAGGTCATTGTAACTGTTTATTTTATTGATTGCAAACAACAACAATTGGATTTTATTCATCTACGTTGGCCAAATATTAGACCGTGGCAGTTGCTTAAAGAACATAGTCACCTATTATGATAACACCCTTGAGCCTGTGGAGGATGGTGATCTCGAGGACAAGCATGAGTCAACACAACTAAAGGTGAAGAGTATCATTGGTCTTGAGAATAATGACACAAGATTGATTGAAATGCCCAAGAATATGTGGATGAAATAAAATCCTAGAAAATTAGTGAAAAACAACTAAGTAAGATCAACCTATCACATTCATTTGAAGTGGCATCAAGGAGGTTTATTACAATTGTTCCAGGTTTGATTATGAGAAAATTTTGTCATGGGATTGATTATTAGCAATTTTTTTCCCTATTTTCCTTCAACGTCTCAAAAATTTAGATCGAAGAATTTTGATACACACCTAAAGTTCAACCCCCTTTCGCCAAAAATTGAGTGGTTTTGTAAGAGGAAATGAATCATCTTATATTTCCCCAGTGGAATTGTCGACCCACCACTCAACAATTGTGACTAGCAAGCAGTCAAGGGTTCCAAAGTTTAGACCTTCATTGTTTGACCAACGAGCAGTTGGTTATTTGGATCATTTTATGTGTATGGAATAAGGGCTTATTTTTTTAATTACAAGGAAATTTGTGAGAAGGTTTGGATAATATATAGTTTATTTTATAATTGGAAGTTTGGATGTGTCTTGCAATAATGAGGGAGAGAAGATGGATGATGCATATAAGTTGTGTTTTAAAACTTTCATTTCTAATTATTTTGGAGGTCCTTGCCTATATTTTGGTTTCGAATTAATTTATTGGAGGTTCTTGCCTATGCTATCAATATTTTTGGCTTTAATATTACATGGATGAAGTACAATCTTGAACTTTTATGATTTCGTGCTTTTAAATAAAGTTGTTGAAGGTGTAGTAGTTGGTTTCCAAACATTACCATAAATATGAATTCATTAATCTCTATAGTACGTGTTGTTCCCTGTGGAAATGAGAATTACCAATAGCAGCTACGGAAAATAAAGAATACTCTTATTTTTAGCGATTTATGGGAAGGTATTTGTGAAGGAAAAGATGACAATGAACTAGAGTAGTCAGAAGAAGAAAAAACTTACAATTTGGAGGAACAAATAAAAAAACATATGAATTGATTTCAACATCATTAACAAAAGAGGTAAGTCGTCGTATTCTTCCCAACACCATAGCATTTGAATTATTAAAGAATTTAAAAGAACTTTATAATTCCCATTCAAAGCTGGAAATCATAAAACAATTTTGTTAAATGTTATAGATGTGGTAAACTTGGTCATACTACCCCTAATTATCGCACTCCTTAGGAAAATATTAGTGACAAGAAAGAACTAATCTATCAGAAACAACCATCACTAGAAAATGAAAAACCACCCAAATTTTCTCACTATATTGTTGCACATTGTAATTTAAATACAAATGATGTCTTTAGTACTACTTCATCTGATCAGCGAGATACTTGGGTATTGGATACTGGATCCACTTTTCATATAACCTCCAGGGGATATTTTTTTAAACTTTTAGTGATAATATTGATGGAGTAGTTTATCTTTCTGATAAATCACAAGTAAACCCTTCAAGAATTAGACCTGTTTGACTTAAAATATCAAGACTTGTTGATTATGTTTTACATGATGTTCTTGACATTCCTTAGTTTTCAAAGAATTTGATCTCTCTCGTACATATCAGGCGGAAAGGGGATTCTATACATATATTTGATGGTGTGTTGTAAATCTGCAGAGCATCAGATTATGTGGTTGTTATGACTGGTGTTGAAGAAGATACACTTTTGAAACTCAAAGGAATGTCATCGTCTACATAAAATTCTTCTCATTTGACTCAACAACGTGATACTTTATCTTCCAATTTGTTGTGGCATGCTCATTTTGGTCTTATAAATTATGATAGCACCAAGATTATGAGACAACAAGGCATTACAGGGCTTCCTATTGTTCTAAGAAAACTTACTCCATGTGATGTTTGTATTTTAGGAAAGCACAATAAGAAACCTTTTCATAACTCTACTTCTAGAGTTTCCACTAAGTTAGGAATCATACATTCTAATTTATGTGGGGTTATTCATGTTCCATCAACCAATGGTAATAATTATACGTTGAATTTTATTGATGACTACTCGAGGATGTGTTGGATTTATCTTTTAAAAGAGAAATCACAAGTTTTTGAAACTTAAAAAAAAAATCTTTTATTGATTAAAAAAGAAACTCAACTTAACATTGGCACTCTACGATATGATAAACATGGTGAATACACATCTCATGCTTTTGAGAAGTATTTGCAGGAAAATGGCATCAAACATCAAACTACAATTCCTTATAATTCGCATTTAAATGGTGTTGTAGAACATATGAACAAAAGTTTACTAAATATGGTGAGATAAATTATGTTTTTTAAGAATTTTAATTTGATGTTCTAGGGAGAAAAGCTTCTTCCATCATTCAATAGTGTGTTGTAAATTTGATTCGGGTGGGGGTATTAAGGAGTCGGATATAGGTCTAACATGAGTTTAACTATCAAATGCCCACTTCAAAGCGTCAGGGTTCAAGCTTTAATCGTGTTTAACTCTAAAATACCCATTTAAAGAATGACTTTAGCACTAAAATACCCATTTGAGTTTGTCTCTAAAATACCCACTCAAAGAATGATTTTATCTACCAAATACTGATTCAAAAGTTTGCTGCAGGGTGAATTTAACTCCAAATACCTGACGTCCTCTTCTCAAACATATTGTTGAGTTTTGTAAACTTGAGCTAGTAGGAATCTTTCCAGGGTATTGTAAATTTATTGTAAATTGAAGGTGTTGATGTTGTTCCTACAATTTTGTGCATGATTGTGGAAGTAGATTGTAGCCGAGGGAAACGAGGATTGTAGTTTTGTTCTCGACATCACTTGTGTTGGGATCATTGTCAACTAGAGCTTACTGGCAGAGCAGAACAAGGTGCTTGAACTAAATGAAGGTACAGGGCTTTGTCTTGCATACTTTGTTCAAAGTAGTGTAAAAGAAAGAAAAATATGAGTGCAATGTTTGTAAATACGTCTATAGGGCCTTTCTAGTATATTTGTTGTCTACACATGATTCTATGGCGGTTTTTTCGTATGTTTTGTTGTAAATGTCGAGAAAACTACCATAGTTGGTCTCATCATTTCATATTAGATCAATATATGTAGATAAAATACATATATTGACTGTGCAATTTCGATTATTCACTCCACCACTGGAGGTTTTGAAGCTAGTATCTAATTATTATGCACAGGATAATTCTGCCAAAGTGTCTATTGTAAGGTCTGAGAGAATATTTCTGCACATCACTACGATGTTGAACTCATCAAAGAATAATATTGTATGTATTGATTTTAAGTCTTGAATAAAGAATCTTGGAATAAGGGCAGCGATGAGGTAATGTGTTAATCCATTAAAAATAGGGGGACTAGTTGCAATCAGGTTGTCTAGGTCATTGCAACTATTTATTTTATTGATTGCGAACAACAATAATTGGATTTTATTCATTTACATTGGCCAAATATTAGACCGTGGCAGTTGCTTAAAGAACATAGTCACCTATTATGATAACACCCATGAGCCTGTGGAGGATGGTGATCTCGAGGACAAGCATGAGTCAACACAGCTAAAGGTGAAGAGTATCATTGGTCTTGAGAAAAATGACACAAGATTGATTGAAATTCCCAAGAATATGTGGATGAAATAAAATCCTAGAAAATTAGTGAAAAACAACTAAGTAAGATCAACCTATCACGTTCATTTGAAGTGGCATCAAGGAGGTTTATTACAATTGTTCCAGGTCTGATTATGAGAAAATTTTGTCATGGGATTGATTATTAACAAATTTTTTCCCTATTTTCCTTCAACATCTCAGAAATTTAGATCGAAGAATTTTGATACACACCTAAAGTTTCAACCCCCTTTCGCCAAAAATTGAGTGATTTTGTAAGAGGAAATGAATCATCTCATATTTCCCCAGTGGAATTGTCGACCCACCACTCAACAATTGTGACTAGCAAGCAGTTAAGGGTTCTAAAGTTCAGACCTTCATTATTTGACCAACGAGCAGTTGGTTATTTGGATCATGTTATGTGTATGGAATAAGGGCTTATTTTTTTAATTACAAAATTTCTGAGAAGGTTTGGATAATATATAGTTTATTTTATAACTGGAAGTTTGGATGTGTCTTGCAATTATGAGGGAGAGAAGATGGATGATGCATATAAGTTGTGTTTTAAAAATTTCATTTCGAATTATCTTGGAGGTCCTTGCCTACATTTTGATTTCGAATTAATTTATTGGAGGTTCTTGCCTATGCTATCAATATTTTTGGCTTTAATATTACATGGATGAATTACAGTCTTGAAATTTTATGATTTTGTGCTTTTAAATAAATTTGTTGAAGGTGTATTAGTTTGTTTACAAACATTACCATAAATATGAATTCATTAATCTCTATAGTATGTGTTGTTCCTCGTGGAAACGAGAATTACCAATAGCAGCTATGAAAAATAAAGAATACTCTTATTTTTAGCGATTTATGGGAAGGTATTTGTGAAGGAAAAGATGACAATGAACTAGATTAGTCAGAAGAAGAAAAAAACTTACAATTTGGAGGAACAAATAAAAAAACATATGAATTGATTTCAACATCATTAACAAAAGAGGTAAGTCGTCATATTCTTCCCAACACCATAGTATTTGAATTATTAAAGAAGTTAAAAGAACTTTATAACTCCCATTCAAAGCTGGAAATCATAAAACAATTTTGTTAAATGTTATAGATGTGGTAAACTTGGTCATACTACCCCTAATTATCACACTCCATAGGAAAATATTAGTGACAAGAAAGAACTAATCTATCAGAAACAACCATCACCAGAAAATGAAAAACCACCCAAATTTTCTCACTATATTGTTGCACATTGTAATTTAAATACAAATGATGTCTTTAGTACTACTTCATCTGATCAGCAAGATCCTTGGGTATTGGATACTGGATCCACTTTTCATATAACCTTCAGGGGATATTTTTTTAAACTTTTAGTGATAATATTGATGGAGTAGTTTATTTTTCTGATAAATCACCAGTAAACCCTTCAAGAATTGGACCTGTTTGACTTAAAATATCAGGACTTGTTGATTATGTTTTACATGATGTTCTTTACATTCCTTAGTTTCAAATAATTTGATCTCTCTCGTACATATTAGGCGGAAAGGGGATTATATACATATATTTGATGGTGTGTTGTAAATCTGCAGAGCATCAGATTATGTGGTTGTTATGACTAGTGTTGAAGAAGATACACTTTTGAAACTCAAAGGAATGTCATCGTCTACATCAAATTCTTCTCATTTGACTCAACAACGTGATACTTTATCTTCCAATTTGTTGTGGCATGCTCATTTTGGTCTTATAAATTATGATAGCACCAAGATTATGAGACAACAAGGCAATAAAGGGCTTCCTATTGTTCTAAGAAAACTTACTCCATGTGATGCTTGTATTTTAGGAAAGCACAGTAAGAAACCTTTTCATAACTCTACTTCTAGAGTTTCCACTAAGTTAGGAATCATACATTCTAATTTATGTGGGGCTATTCTTGTTCCATCCGCCAATGGTAATAATTATATGTTGAATTTTATTGATGACTACTCGAGGATGTGTTGGATTTATCTTTTAAAAGAGAAATCACAAGTTTTTGAAACTTAAAAAAAAAATAAAATCTTTTATTGATTAAAAATGTAACTCAACTTAACATTGGCACTCTACGATATGATAAACATGGTGAATACACATCTCATGCTTTTGAGAAGTATTTGTAGGAAAATGGCATCAAACATCAAACTGCAATTCCTTATAATTCACATTTAAATGGTGTTGCAGAACATATGAACAAAAGTTTACTAAATATGGTGAGATCAATTATTTTTTTAAGAATTTTAAGTTGATGTTCTGGGGAGAAGAAGTAATTTGTGCAACCTATATTCAAAATCATTGTCCTTCTTTTGTCATCAATAATAAATTTCCTTATGAAATGTGGTAAAATCATCTTCCTGCCATTCAATATTTTAGAGTTTTTGGTTCTCTATGTGATGCATTGATTCCTAAACATCAACACAACAAATTGGGTGCCAGGAGTCGCAAATGTATTTTCTTGGGGTATTCCACTACCTCCAAATATTATAGGTTATATGATGAGGAGAACAAGAAATTTATTCTTTCATAAGATGTATTTTTTCTTGAATCTGCTAAAGATGCTTCCACTATTAATAGACAACTCAGTCATTTGGATAGATTTACTTCCAAAAATAACTATTATAAATCAAATAATGATCTTCCACATTCTGAAGGGGGGATTCCTATTCTAGATCAATATGTAGTTTTTCCATCAGTTACATTGAATTATAATAATTTTTCAGTTGAAGAAAAAGTGGATGATAGTAATGTTTCTGTAGGATCATAAATTTCTCTTGAAGACCTTGTTCTAGAGCCTATTTTTCAATATGATAAACCTCCACAACAATCACTACAAAGATCAACTCACATCACACCATTTCCAAGAAAGTATGATGACTTTGATAGACGGAATTCTTCTAAACAAAATAAAGGAAATGAAGGAGATGTTACTTTAAGTTTAGGTAACTATTCTCATGATTGTGAATTCATTTATTTTTGCTATTAATGAACCATGTTCTTTCGAAGAAGCTGTTATTTGTGATGAACGGAAAGATGTGATGTAGAGGGAATATGATGATTTCATAAAGAATGGAACTTGGAGGCTGAATATCCTCCTTTGGAATCAAACCCATTGGTTGTAAGTCGGTTTATTAAATTAAGTATAAGGCATATGGTTCGCTTGACAAGTAAAATGAAAGACTTGTAGCAAAGGGGTATGCACAAAAAGAAGGTGTTGATTATACATAACCATTTTCTCCGATAGCCAAATAGGACACTATTAGGACTTTGTTTTAACCTACAGCTCAGAAGAGATGGAAAATACATCATATGGATGTAAAATAAAACTTTTTAATGGAGATTTAAAGGACGATGTCTATATGTTTTAGACAAAGGGTTTCTCCAATAAAGGAAAAGAACAGAAGGTATGTAAATTAGTGAAATCATTGTATAGTTTGAAACAAGTATCCCGTGCATGGTATGAAAAGTTAATTGAACATCTTCTCAAACTGACTTATAAGCTTTTTGACCTAGATGATGTAACTCTTTTGTCAAGAAATTTGGGACATTGGTTGTATATCTAGTTGTCTATGTTGATGATTTTCATGATTATAGGGAACAATGATGATTATATAGAATTTGTTAAAATGGAGCTACAAAATATTTTTTATATGAAAATTTTGGTCTTGCTTCATTACTCTTTGGGAATTGAAGTTAATAAAAAACCCAAGCATGTTTTCATTTCTCGGAAAAAGTATATTGGGCAATTGTTGAATAAGTTTGGAATGCAGGATTGTAATCATGTTTCTACTCCAATGGAGCAAAACCTAAATCTCACTCCAAATGAAGGAAGTGCTTTTGAAGATCCAACAAATTATAGACAACTCGTTGGAAGTTTAAATTTCTTTACTACTACTCATCTAGACATAGCTTTTGTTGTAGGAATACTTTCTAGGTTTATGCATCAACCCTATGAAGGTCATTGGATCTCAGAAAAATGAGTGCTCAAATATTTGAAAGACACTCATTCATATGGCAACAAATATTCCAAGGTTTCAGATTTCCATCTTACTGACTATTCAGATTTTGATTTTGATGGAGATAAGGAGCATGGGGTCTCTACTTCTAGTTATTTGATGAATCTTGGATCATCAACTATCAGTAGGAGATCATGAAAGAAATTTGTTCCTTCTAATTCTATAGAAATTCCACTGTAGATCAACATATTATGCAATCTACTAAAGCACAATACAAGATCTACTTCTACAACACTTTGTGAAAGCTTAATTGAATTGAGCAAGATCAAGAGAACACATATAACTGAGAATGAGAAATCAATCACACATAACACAAAAGAAATATAACGTGGAAAGCCTCAGCCTAAAACCCCAACTCTGTATTATCATACAAATGGAAATCTTGTTCAAGTTACAAAAAGAATCAGCTCTCAAGCTATCCTGCTCTCTCTGCAATGAAACAATACAACTCATAGACTGAATAGACATTGTATATGTCCTCCTCAAGTCCTCCAAGCCTCCTATTTCCTTGTGCAGTTTTTCTTGGGGTCCAGTGAAGCCACATGTGTGAATTGGCCTCATCACACTCACTAAACCTAAAGAAGTAACTACGCAATCCTCAAGGAAAGAATTCTTTTTGCATGCAAGGAATATTCACAATGGAATATTCTAGCAATTGATAGTACACTACCCCTCCATCTGATCTCAATTGGGTCTCTGTCTAAACTGACATGCATGAGTTATTTATGAAAGAATACTCAGTTATCTGAAATACAGTAGTTACATGCATGCAAGCATTAACTAACTGAACTTAAATTAATTCAAAAAACTAGTTGAATTAATCTAACTAGACTTGACTTAGTTAACTAAGTCAACCAATTACAACTCATCCTTATCTCTTTAACTGATGGATAAATTCCTCAATTAATGGAGAAACTGTTGCATGTCCCCACATAGACTTCATGTTTGATTTTCCTTAACTAATTAACTCAAGATGAATTAATTAATTAATTTATATACAACTGCTAAGATCAAATTCAATTTTTACTTGACTATTTTAGTATAGGGATTGACTAAAATAGGAAGGTATCCCGAAATGCTATTTATAGAATTCTATTTTTAGCACTTCCATTTTTCCATCCATTGTTGCTAAGATCAACATTGGCTAAACTGCCATTTATAGCAGTACTATTTTTAGCAATTCTATTTTTTAGCATTTCTTGTTGCTATTTTCAACACTCCCTCTCAACAAGAAAGGGATTATCAATAACCCCAATCTTGTCTCTGCTGAATTCGAACTTGCATTTTGACAATGCCTTCGTCAAAATATATGCATCATGTTCCTCAGTCGAAACGTACAGCAACAACATGATCCTCTTGACCACACAGTCTCGAAGATGATGATACCAGATATCTATGTGTTTGGACCTGTCATGAAAAACTGGATTCTCAGAGAGTTTGATACAACTCTGGTTATCACAGTATATCACTGTAGGATCCATCATCTGACCAAAAAATCCCACTAGAATCTTCCACATCCAAATGGCCTCACATGCAGCCTAACTAGCAGCCATGTATTTAGCCTCTGCTGAGCTAAGTGCAACTGATCTCTGTTTCCTATTGTACCAGGAAACTGCAGTTGAACCAAGGTTGAAGATTCCTACAGAAGTGCTCTTCCGGTTTGATGGACTCCCTGCCCAAACCACATCTATGAAGCCTTGAAGCTTCACTCCCTCTGTCCATCTGTACCACAATCCGAACTGAGATGTGCCTCTGAGGTATCTCAGCACATGCTTCGTTGCCTTCCAAAACAGCTTGGTAGGCTAAACCATAGCTTGACTCAGCTAGTTCACCGCAAAGCATAAGTCGGGTTGTGTGTTCACCAGATACATAAGTGAACCCACCAGCTGGCAATAAACAGTAGAAACTACTACCTCACCTAAAGTAGCATCCTCCTTCCTCCAGCTCCCAGCTATAGGAGTTTGCATGGGCTTGCACTTCTCCATGTGAAAGTGCCTGAGTATCTCATTGGATTCCCCATCTTTCTACCACACCTCAATGCCTAGAAAGTAGTGCATAATGCCCATGTCCTTCATCTCAAACTATATTACAAGGTCCTCCTTGCAAGACTGTATCAGCTGATCATCACCTGTCAAAATCAGATGATCGACATAAAGAACAATGATCAATGGTTTACCTTCTACCATGATGTGGTAAAGGTTCGTTTCTGCTTCACTCTTGGTGAAGCCCAAACAAGTGAAATAGCTGTCGATCCTGGTGTACAAAGCATGGGGTGCTTGCTTCATCCCATACAAAGCCCTCTTGAGTCTGCACACATGCGACTCATGATCTAAGGTCTTGAAACCCTTTGGCTGCTCAATGTACACCTCCTCCTCAATCTTCCCATTGAGGAATGTTGTCTTCACATCCATTTGGTGGATCTTCCACCCCATGTGAGATGATAGTGCTAACATTGATCTAATCGATGAGTACCATGCTATGGGAGAAAAATTATCATCATAGTCAATCCCCTCAACCTGTGAACAACCCCAAGCAACAAACCTTGCCTTATGTTTCTTAACACTGCCATCAGTTGCCTGCTTTACATTGTAAAGCCATCTAGAACTCACCACTGACTTTCCCTAAGGCCTTGGGACAACATCCCACACACTGTTCCGAATGATAGAGTCGTACTCCTCTACCATTGCATCAACCGAGACTAGTTGTTGCACTGCCTCCTCGAATGAAGAAAGTTTGATATCTACACACTCCCCAACCAGGGCCATGTACCCAGTGTACCGCTCGGGCAACCTCCTCTATCTGCGCTGAGAATATGGTTGTCCCACATTCTCCTGCGCATCCAACATCAACCTGTCAACTTCCCTTGAGCGTTTCCGCCCATCTCTGGAAGTATCAACATGAGTGGATGTCTCCACTCTCGGATCCTCTGCATGTAGCTGCTCTACATCAATCTGAGGCTCCTCCTCCTTATGAACTGAAAGTTCCTCATCTGCATGCAACTTGATCTCCCTCTCAAGTGATAAGCGCATGGCTTTCTGCTGATCGAACTTTAGATCCCTGCATACCATAGTCCTCTAAGTGGAAGGAAGGTACACCCGAGAGTTGTGGGGTGTATCCGTGTACCCCACAAGCATTCCCAACTTAGTTGATGGGTCTAGCTTCTTCCTGGCATCTTTGGTCACATGATAATAAACTAATGATTCAAAGATTCGGAAGTGACTTACATCAGGTCGCTTCCCAGAATAGGCCTCCATAGGTGTCTTCATCCCCAGTATAAGGTGCAGGCTTTTGTTCTACAAGTATATTATTGTATTGCATGCCTCAACCCACAAATGCAGTGGTAGGCTTTGGTCATGCAACATCGCTCGAGCTACTCCCATAATCAATCTGTTCTTCCTTTCGGCCACCCGATTCTGCTGTGGATTATGGGGTGCTGTCAATTCTCATTTAATACCTTCTGTAGCGCAGAAGTCTTTAAACTGTTGGGAGACATACTCTCCACCATTGTCGGTATGCAAGGCTTTTATTTTCTTTCCAGATTCTTTCTCTACCAAGGCTTTAAACTCACAAAACCTCAAGAAGGTTTGATCCTTCTTTTGCATAAAGTAGATCCAGCATCTACGAGAAAAATCATCAATAAAAATAACCTAGTGCCTTTGTTTAGCGGTGGAGGCTGTAGAGAAAGGTCCACAAATATCTGAGTGAACTCGCTCCAAGATTGCTCCAGCTCTACTGTCTCGATTCAGAAACGAATATTTCGCATAATTACCCAAGGTACAACCTTTGCATGTAGTCTTCTACTCAAGTTTTCCCTTGGGTAATCTAGTAGAAATCTGCTGCATGATCTTCAGGGCTCCACGGTGCAAGTGGCCCAGTCTTCTATGCCATAGCTCGCCAACATCTTAGCTCTGCACCATCTTAGCTTCGGAACTCAAAGAAGCATAGTTGTCTACCTCCAGCTTGTAGAGATTCTTAACTCGAATCCCTATTCGCTTTGTCTTTCGAGTACCGATATGCTTCAAAAATACTTTTCCTTTACTAAAGACTACATCATAGCCTTTATCTTCTAGCATAGCAGCAGACACAAAATTCTTCTTTAGACCTGGTACATACTTTACATTAGTCAGGGTGAGGGGAGCTCCATGCTACCTCTGAAACACAACCGTACCTTGACCTGAAACACGATACTTTCCATTGTCGCCCATCTCGATCTGCTTATGGAGATCCTTCTCCTCCAAGGTACTGAAAAGATTCTTGTCACCTGACATGTGGAATGAAGCTCCACTGTCCAAGTACCACACACATCCTACCATGGATGATACCATGCATGCAATAAGTGAGAAATCTAGCTCAAACTGTGAGGCTAGTGCCTCACCATCAGATCCCTTCGAGGAACCCTTCTTGGATTTCTTTTGTGGACAATTTGTAGCATAATGGCCCACTTCATGACAATGAAAGCATCACACTTTCGATTTGTCAATCTTCTTCCCACCATGGGAAGAACCAGATTTGGGATGGGACGCCTTCCCTTTCCCTTTCCTTGCCTTACTTGCTAAGGCTAGATTTTCCTCATCATCTTACTTCAATGAGGATCTATCTCTAGTGCTTCTTCTTATTTCCTCCTGCATCAGATCCGACCAAAGTCATTTCCAATCTGGTAGTTTTTCTCTTCCATTAACCGATTCTTGGTAGCTATGCCAGCTCTTAGGAAGACCGAGGAGTGCAAGACTCACCATGTCATCATCAGTGATCATGATCCCTACACTTCCAAGCTCATCCCTACAGGTGGTGAGCTTGTTCAGATATGTAGAGATCGTGTCGCCATTTTCACACTTGACCTTGCGAAGCTTGTCCTTCAGCGCTAGCTTCCTCTGATCGTTGTTGTTTTGATATAAATCTTTCAATGTTTTCCACATCGAAAATGGTGTCTCCTTCCCATGGAGTTTTGAGACAATGTGGTCTCGAACTCCCTCCAGGAGGATTGTCCTTGCTCTAGCCACACATTTCTTCCATTCCGCCAGTTGAGTAGCATCAATTGGCTTGGGGACTTCTTGATCAATGAAGTCCTTTAGACCATTATCCTCTAATACTGCCTTCATGCAATCCTTCCAGGCTATATAATTCGAGTTGCCATCAAGGGCATACTCGAGTCTTAAACCACTGAACGCCATTGGTAAAATTGAGATGTGATAAGAACTTGATTTATATATTCAAAAACACAAACTTTGAACTTCTCCTTCTTGTATATAGTTTTTCGCTTTGCTCACCTTTGCTCTGATACTGAAATTCCCACTATAGATCAACAGATTATGCAATATACTAAAACACAATAGAAGATCTACTTCTACAACACTTTGCAGAAGCTTAATTGAATTGAGCAAGATCAAGAGAACACATATAACTGAGAATGAGAAATCAATCACACATAACACAAAAGAAATATCATGGGAAAAGCCTCAGCCTAAAACCCAAACTCTGTATTATCATTCAAGTGAAAATATTTTTCAAGTTACAAAAAGAATCAACTCTGAAGCTATCATGCTCTCTTTGCAATGAAATGATACAACTCATAGATTGAATAGACACTGTATATGTCCTCCTCAAACCCTCCAAGCCTCCTATTTCCTTGCACAACTTTTCTTAGGGTCCAGTGAAGCCACATGTGTTCTTCACACTCACTAAACCTGAAGAAGTAACTACGCAATCCTTAATGAAAGAATTCTTTCTGCATGCAAGGAATATTCACAATGGAATATTCTAGCAACTGATAGTACACTGCCCCTCCATCTGATCTCAATCGGGTCTCTATTTGAACTAACATGCATGAGTTATTTATGAAAGAATACTCAGTTATCTGAAGTATAGTAGTTACATGCATGCAAGCATTAACTAACTGAACTTACATTAATTCAACAAACTGTTTGAATTAATCTAACTGGACTTGACTCAGTGAACTAAGTCAAGTAATTACAACTCATCCTTATCTCTTTAAATGATGGATAAATTCCTCAATTAATGGAGAAATTGTTGCATGTCCCCACATAGACTTCATGTTTGATTTTCCTTAACTAATTAACTCAAGATGAATTAATTAATTAATTTACAAACAGTTGCTAAAATCAAATTCGAATTTATTTCACTATTTTAGTATAGGGACTGACTAAAATAGGAAGGTATCCTGAAATGCTATTTATAGAATGCTATTTTTAGCACTTCCATTTTTCCATCCATTGTTGCTAAGATCAACACTAGTTGAACTGCTATTTATAGCAGTGCTATTTTTAGCAATTCTATTTTTTAGCATTTCTTTTTGTTATTTTCAACAAATTCCACCACCGAAGCTGAATATGTTACAACAACTCAAGTTGCAAAAGAAATAATTAGGTTTCACAAAATACTTGAAGATTTGCAGGACAAACAAAAAGATTCAACTCCTTTATCCATTGAAATTTCTTTTTCAATTCAATTGGCAAAGAATCCTAAATTTCATGATCAAAGCAAACATATCAACACCAAATATCACTTGATTCGACATTATATAGAGGCCAAAGTCATTCATCTAAGATATTGTCCCGGTTCAGAGTAAATCACAGGTATCTTTACCAAGCACTTGGACGTGAAAAGTTTGAAAAGATCTGAATGTTAATTGGCGTGTTCGATGTCCCTACGGATTAAGTGGAGAATGTTAACTAATCCTTCAGGAGAATGTTAACTAATCCTTCAAGATTATGTTTGTACATTAGTAACTAGATGTTAGTTCACTTTTTCCATTAATAAGTTATCGAGATAAAATTGCCTCGTACCTACTTTGCATTTGTATAAATGAATTTTTCATCATCAATACAATCAATTTTCACCGTGGATTTTATTTATGAGCTTCTCTACATCACACTCTAAAATTTAAAACATTTTTTTGACAATGGTTAGGAAAAAAATCGATATTCTATACCATTCATTATGGTTGAATAAGAACATCATATACATTTTTTATAAGACTTTTAAGTACACAATATAAATTACAATGCTAAAGGATCATATTTTTATATAAAATAAAATAAGATTCTAATAGAAATTTGGAAAAAAACTGAAAGTAATAGTTTGATTAAAAAATTTAAATTTACATATGTCACGCGCCTTGTTTTTTCCATATCAAGGAGACCTTCAAGAGACGATGAAAGAAACTAGTGAACATAGGATAAAGTTGATATGGCCAAGTATAATATAAACTTGTCAAACAAAAAACAAAAACAAAAACCAATGAGAATATATATATATATATATATATATATTAAATTTATTTTTATTTTATTTTTTAATATTTATTATTTTTTTAAATATACAAACATAACAATTTATAATTACAATTTCAATATTTAAAATACTTAAATTATATGAATACAATTATTTTAATTCTAATTTTAATGACTTCTGATCCAATTTTATTAAAAAAAACAAAAAACATATAAACACAATTATTTGAATTATAATAGAACTTGATATTGAGATTCCAAAACTTCAGGATTAAAACTTAAAATCCAGATTTCGAGGTCAGTTAAACCAGATTTTAATCCTGGATATTATGCCAACTCTGCAAACAATTAAAGACATACATATGTTTCAACATATGTATGTTTGACATAGAGTTCCACTGCTTTAGTTGTTTGCAGAGTTGGCATAATATTCTGAAAAGTGATCAAGCAATCGATGTGGACCAATAGCCTACAAGTATTTTATAATTATGTGGAAAGTGTGCAGAAAAATATATTTTAAATGGCAGCAAAAAATTCAATCGTGAGAAATGGAATGAGGAGAGGTCCATGAACTTGCTAATTATGGGTGATAATGATCCGTATAAGTTCGTAAAAGGACAATGGTTTGGTAGCTTTGACATGTATTCTTACAACAGAAGGTGGCAGTGGCTAGCAAGCTTGCTAATTATGGGTGATAATGATCGGTATAAGTTCGTAAAGGACACTGGTTTGGGTAGCTTTGACATGTATTCTTACAACATAAGGTGGCTAGCAAGCTTGTTTGAAAATGTGTATTCTTGAATTTTATTTTTAAGGTTATTGGAGAAATTATATGTGTATTCTTGAATTTCTTTTAAGGTTATTGGAGAAATTATAGCTGGTGATATGATTATATTATTAATAAAAGAAATTTTGTATTATAATTGGTTATAAAATTAGTGATAATGAATTTTCAAAATTAGATAAGAGGTTATTTTGTAAAATTGACTCTAGATACATTATGTATTTAGAGGGCTTCTCTAGATAACTGGCGAATACAGCGGTTGGTACTCATGTATCTCAGTGGATGGGAGCTCATCCATAGAATGACTAATGGATCAGTGATTGAAAACATGTGATTGATTGTGTAAAAGCAACTATTTCGAGAGATCAAGTGGTGTAAAACTCAATATGGATGTTTGTTTAGATAGTTTGGTAGTTGTGGATCTAGGTAAAGATCCCTAAACTTTTTAAGACATGGGAGTGGTATTCTCGGGAGGTTATGCGACAATGTGGGATGATGTTCAGTAATTGACTTCAAGAGATCTATGATTCAGGAGTTTGAGAGTGAGACTCGAGAATCCAATGTGACGAGTACACCTTTACAAGGGTTATGAGACAACTTGATGGAGTTCACTCTATGCGATTTCGAAGATGTTTAAAGAAGCTAATGAAGAATTTGCAGACGTGACAATCAAAAACAAGTACTCGTTAAGAGAAAGACATAGAGATTTAACTCCTACTTGTCTTGTGCATATTGAAATTTGATTAATGTTCCTCATTATTAAATATATTTGTTAATTAATTAGATTTGAGATATTTAATCCAACTAAAATAGTTTCTAAATTAATATTTGGTGAAATATTTACTAACTAAATAATTATGTGATTAAGATCGAATTTCTACCTTTTAACAAATAATTAATATATTTTATATATAATTAATTAATATAAAATTAATTTATTATGAAATTGAATTTTTTAACTAAAATCCATTTGCATATCATTCAATACCATCCAAACTTTTCAAACAATATTTAAGATTGAGTAGTGAGAGAAATCTTATCCTTCGCGACATTGAATAAGAAAGTTTAATTTTTATTATAAATTATATATTGAAATGTTTTTAAATAAACATCTTTTTATAACTTAATACGAAGAAGTTGTTTAATTCTTTAGGATATCATTCATATATTATATATATATAGTATTGTTATGGAATATTGTTGCCTATAAAGTTTTTCAGTACATTGTTGCCTGTAAAGTTATAATACTGTTAGTTTATATTTTTAAATATACTTGTGATTTATTTTGATTCATTTATATAATATATTAAAATTATACGGTTTACATGATAAAAAGTAATGTCACAAATTAAAAAAAAAATTACATATATGGTTTAATAATTAATATAGGATAAATTGGAAAATGGAAAATCCAAATCCATTTTATATATACCACAAAAAATACATTTTAACACATATATTATATGTTTTATTAATGGTTGTCAACAATAAGATGGAAAATGAACACTCTAATTATTGATTGAAAGCATTGAAAGAGAGTATGTAGTGTATGTATTAATTAAAAAAAAAAAAAAAAATATTATTATTATTATTATTTTTTTTGTATGAGTAAAAATTATTTATATAAATCAAAAGTAGTTTGATGATAGATATATGCTAGAGTGATGTATATTAATATCTAATTATTTAATAAATATAAATGAACAAATCTAGAATTAAGATGAATTTAAACTATTTGTACATTTTTTATAAAGAAAATTTATCCACATTTAAACTTTGTACTATTTAACGGCATTGTTTTTACTAATATGGCAAGGCATATAAACAAATGGCATTCAAATACTATATCTTTTAGTTACATTACATATACTAAGATATTGAAGAATTAGATAAACATTATTGAGCTATGTAGCCAATTGGTAGAGGCCATAAAAGTGTCTCTGTGTGTTGTTGGGAGGAAAAACAAGTAACCAATGCCTTTCTTTATCCCAAACAATGAACATAGCAACAACTCCCCCAAATCCAATTCCAACTCCCATTGATAATGCTATCAAAGACACTTTTTCATTTACATGGCTCCACCATTTTCTTTTAGTATTATTGTCAGTGTCATCACCTCCATCAAGGGTTTTGTTTGGCTTGTCCTTCTCATCACATGGTGGTAGAGGAAACCCACATAAACACTTATTCCTTTTAAATGAAGAGTTATTAAAAGTGTAAAATTGTGTACCTATTTGCATTGGCCCACAAAGGTTATTAGAAGAAACATTTAAGTAAGCTAAAAATGATAATTTAGAGAGCTCAGGAGGAATTCTTCCAATCAATTTATTTTTTGACAAGTCTAATTGCTCCAAAATAAATATCTCACTAAAATTTGTAGGGATTTTTCCTTCCAGTTGGTTTCTAGATAGATTTAGTAGCCACAAATTACTCATATTTCCTATGCTTACAGGAATTTCTCCTATAAGATTATTGCTAGACAAATCAAATATGCCATTTTTATATGAGAAATAAAACAAATTATACTCTCTCCCTTTTACATATTCTTCAATTTGATTAGTATACACAGTCCCGTTGGTCGAGCCTGCCTCCGCATTAGGGTTTACTTATTGCCCCACCCAATAAGTGAACCCTAACCGCAGGGTGCGTAAGCACGCTCGACTATAAGGCCGCATCGGCTCGACTGTGAAAGGAGAGGCCCAGTAGGGTGAGCCTGCGAACTCTCGACTATATTTTTCTCCAAAATCTTCATCTCTTATATATCCTTGGATTTTTTCAAGATCATATGGTATCCTTCCATTGAATCTATTGTTGGATAAATCCAACATAACCAAGTTGCTAAAATTTTTGATCCATCAAGGAATACTACCATCAAGATTATTATAACCAAGACTTAAAATTCTCAATTCATTGAAATTTGCAAAGTACGAAGGAAGCTTGCAGTGAACCCATTTCTCCTTAAATATAATATTTGAATCTCCATACAGTTGGCCCAAGATGATGATAGAGTCCTAGAAAAGTGGTTAGAATGAGCTAAAAAAAACAATAAAGAAGTGTTGATGCACATGGTAGGAATAGGTCCATCTAAATTATTTCCTAATAGAGATACACCGATAAGTGAATATAAACTAGTAATATTGTCAGGAATATTGCCATAAAAACTATTGTTACTTATATGTAGAAATTGAAGAGATTTTAATTTATCTATGCTATATGGGATTTTCCCGATGAAGTTGTTTGAATCCAAATATAAATGTTGCAATGATTGAATCTTTATTATAGCTCTTGGAAATGGTCCCGTGAGATTGTTGTTTGAGAGATATAGAAATTTAATCTTCTTTAAATTGAAAATGGATTTAGGAATTCCCCCAGTGAACTTATTATTACTCAAACCTAATGCAATCAATTGACTCAAATTGAAAAGGGCTATAGGAATGTTACTAGTTAACATGGTTGAAGAAATATATAATTCAGTCAATTCAGTCAAATTGAGAATAGTTTTAAAGATGTTGTTAGTAAGTCTATTTTTAGAAAGATGTAAGAAGATTAAGTTGTCCAAATTGGCAAATCCTTCTGGTATTTTATGGTATTTTAGTGAGATTATTGAAAGACAGATCTAAATGTGTGAACTTGGTCAAATTAGCAATGCTTTTAGGTATGTTAACGATATTGTTATTAGATAAATCTAAATAGGTTAACTTGGTCAAACTGGCAATGGAGTTAAGTATGTTAATGAGATTGTTATGAGATACATCTAAGTAGGTTAACTTGGTCAAATTGGCTATGGAGTTAGGTATGCTCCCTATGAGGGTTTTCTTAAGAGAAACAGAGGAGAGGGGAAGCCTCCTTATTTGAGAAGGAATAAAATCAGAAATACCACACCAGAAATGTGCAGTTGTGTAAGTTGTGTCAAATTACTGAACTAAAGTGGTATTTGACCAAAGAAGTCATTGTCGCTGAGATCCAGATACTCTAGTATGTGCAACAAGCCCAACTCAACGAGATTAGAACCATTCAACAAAGCATAGTTGAGGGCAAGTGCTCGTAGCGTTTTAAGCTGACCAAACTCGAGTGGAATTCCTCCAGTGAATGCATTATTAGAAACATTGAAAGTGTGAAATAGTGAGAGATTGTCGAGAGACTGTGAGAGGGTACCTTCCAAACAATAAAAGAAGAAGTCAATGGCCATGACTCTTTTGGTATGTGGTTTGCAGCGAATGCCATACCAAGAGCATATATTCTCTGAATTTTCCGTCGTCCAATTGGAGAGTAAGTCATCTGGATCCCATGTGATGTAATTTCTGAAGGACAAGAGAGCATGGAGGTCCTTTTTCGCATGGGCATCCATTGATGATAACATGAATTCGCCTTCCTCCACCACGCGTTCAGATTCAGAACGACTGCGCTGCACCAAAATTAATCCACCGCCCATCTGTTCATATAAAGCATCTTCCCAACGATGAGTATGGGTTGAGAAATTGATACGTGTCACTGCAAGAAGAAGGGCAGGCATACACAGAAGCAATAATAGAACAAAAAAATCCATTTCTCCTCTGTAACCACACACTGTTTCAAAACCTGTGGGATTATAAAATTAATTATGAGGTAGATGGTTCGATTGACAAGTAAAAAGAAAGACTTGTAGCAAATGGGTGTGCACAAAAATAAGGTGTTTATTATACATAAACATTTACTCCTGCAGCTAAATGGGACACTATTAGGACTTTGTTTTCTCCTACAACTCAAAAGGGATGGAAAATACATTATATGGATGCAAAAATAACCTTTTTTAATGGAGATTTGAAGGAGGATGTCTATATGTTTCAACCAAAGGGTTTTACATTAAAGGAAAAGAACAAAAGGTATGTAAATCAGTGAAAGCATTGTATGGTTTGAAACAAGCATCCTGTGCATAGTATGAAAATTTAATTGAACATATTCTCAAATTGAATTATAAGCATTTTGAACTAGATGATGCAACTTGTTTTGTCAAGAAAGTGAGAAGATAAGCTGTATATCTAGTTGTCTATGTTGACGATTTCATGATTACATGGAATAATGATGATTATATAGGATTTGTTAAAAGGGAGCTATAAAATATTTTTGATATGAAAATTTTGGGTTTTCTTCATTACTATTTGAGAATTGAAGTTGATCAAAAACCCAAGCATATTTTCATTTCTCAGAAAAAGCATATTGGACAATTATTGAATAAGTTTGGAATGTAGGATTGTAATCATGTTTCTACTCAAATGGAGGAGAACCTAAAGGTCACTTCAAATGAAGGAAGTTCTTTTGAAGATCCAACAAAGTACAAACAACTAGTTGGAAGTTTAAATTTTTTTGACTATTATTCATCTTGACATAGCTTTTGTTGTAGGAATACTTTCCATGTTTATGCATCATCCCTGTTAAGGTCATTAGATCGCAGCAAAATGAGTGCTCAAATATTTGAAAGACACTCAGTCATAAGGCATGAAATATTCCAAGGTTTCAGACTTCCATCTTACTGGTCATTCAAGTTTTTATTTTCACAAAGATAAGGAGCATGAGGTATCTACTTCTAGTTATTTGATGAATCTTGGATCATCAGCTATAAGTAGGAGATCACGAAAGCAAATTGATCCTGCTAATTCCACCACCGAAGTCGAATATGTTGCGGCATCTCAAGCTACAAAATAAATAATTTGGCTTCACAAAATACTTGAAGATTTGCATGATAAACTAAAGGCTTCAACTCCTATATTCATTGAAAATTCATCTACAATTCAATTGGCTATGAATCCTAAATTTCATGATTGAATCAAATATCAACACAAAATATCACTTGATTCGACATTATATAGAGGCCAAAGTCATTCATCTAACACATTGTCCTACTTTAGAGCAGATTGAAGATATCCTTACCAAAGCACTAGGACGTGAAAATTTTGAAAAATTCTCAATGCTACTTGGCATGTTCAATGTCCGTTCGAATTAAGAGGGAAATGTTAACTAATCCTTCAGGATTATGTTTGTACATTAATAACTAGATGTTAGCTCCTTTTTTCCTTTTTCCTGTTAATAAATTATCTAGACAACACTACCTCTTACGTACCTACCTTATATTTGTATAAATGATTTTCTCATTATCACTGGAATCAATTTTCATCATAGAGCTTATTTACGAATCTATCTACATCACATTCCAAAATTTAAGAAACTTTTCTGACGATGATTTGGAGAAAAAAATCGATATTCTACGCCATTCATCATGGTTGAGTAGGAATACCGTATACATTTCTTATAAAACTTTAAAGTACATAATCTAAATTACAATGCTAAAGGATCATACTTTTATATAAAATAAAATTAATGCTAAAGGATCATACTTTTATATAAAATAAAATTAGATTCTAATAGAAATTTGGAAAAAAAACCTAAATGTAATAATTTGATTAAAAAAAATTAAACTATTCCATGTCACGCGACTTGTTATTCCATATCAAAGTGACCTTCAAGAGACGATTAAAGAAACTAGTGAATACATGATAAAGTTGATATGACCCAGTGTAATGTAAAATTATCCAAACAAAAACGAGACCAATGATATCTATATGATTGGATTCCATAAAATTAAATGTTGTTTTTTGAATATTATTATTTTCGTCGAAAGTATTTTTTTTTTTTTCTATTTAAATTATAATATTTAATATAATAATTATTTCAACGTTTTAAGAACTTCTGAATATATTTAAATTATACAAACTTAACCACTTATAATTACAATATCAATATTTAAAATACTTAAATTATATAAATTTAATTATTTTAATTCTAATTTAAATAACTTCTCATCAAAGTTTAAATAAAATTTAATTTAAAAACTAAACTAATTATATTAGAACTTGAAATTGAGATTCCAAAACTTCATGATTAAACTTTAAAATCTTGATTTTAAGGCTAGTTAAACCAATTACGTTTAAGGCCAATTAAACCAATTACATCTACATCTATGGTTATAGATTTTGGAGCAAGAGTAGCTACTTTATAACTTTTGTTTAAATGTGAAATTTGATTCATGCTTTTTAAAATTTAATAATTAAACTAAGTGGTAGCTATTCTATAACTTTTGTTTAAATGTGGGATTTGATTCATACTTTTCAAAATTTAATAATTAAACTAAGTGATAGGGAACGCTAGCTATTCAACCTTGCTATGCTATAGAATACTTGGAGAATTAACTCCTACTTATCTTGTGCATATTGATTGATGTTCCTTATTAATAATTGTATTTGAGATATTTAGTACAACTAGAATACTTTATAGATTAGTGTTTGACTGAGGGATTTGCTCAACTAAGTGATCGTGTGGTTAAGATATAATTTCTATATTCAACTAATGGTTAATGTATATATATATATATATATATATATATATATATATATATATATCATATAATTCTAATATAAATAAAATTTTGGTGTATAATTGAATTTTTATATTGATATCAGAGAAGATAGCTCTGGGCCTACTCCCTCATGGAAGGCCTAGGCTCATGGGAGGGAGTAGCATATTGAGAATAATGTCTTAATGATATGGTTTTTTTGTGTATTTTATTTTACCATCTAACCGAGTAGAGGGGGAGCACTATGCCGTCAAAAAAGTTGAACTTTCAATATATCGTACTCTATCAGCATGGAGATAACCTATCAGCGTGAGGGACCATATTGATGAAGGTGATAATTAGAGGAAACTGGAGAATTCAAGGCGGAGCTTTCTTCTAGTGTTTGCAGGTCTGAACCATGTTACAGGAATGATCTGCTGTAAATTTTCCTTTGTGGAAGTCGACAAAGAGGGTTATTTACTAGAAAAGGCGGCATTTGTTGTAAATCCTGAGGTGATGTGCTGAGCTGAGGATCATTGGCGTTGGGGCTGAGCTCTAGGGTGATGTATTGGTAGCCCTACGACAAGATTCCTATTTTCGTCGTCGAGCAAGCATTACGAGGAAGTCGTAAACCAGTGTATTGAAACTGCAGGCCTGTAAACTATTAGATGGGAGAAGATTTGTTATTTGTTGCACAATTCGTTTTGTTTTGTTGTTTGAGATAGATTTCCACCTCTTTAAAAATCTCCTCGAAGTCATCCTTCTCAACCAATTTGCAGTCATCAACTCAATCCCAACGAGTCTCTTCGATCTTTCCTTGTCTTCAGAATCAATTTTATCTGCCAATTTGTCCTTCTCATTGATGGTGTTTTTCATGTTGTAGACATATGTTTCAGCATACGAATGTTTGAGGAGTTCCACTTCTTTAGTTGTTTGCATAGTTGGCATAATAGCATGAAAAGTGATCCAAGCAATCATTGTGGACCAATCGCCTGCAAGTATTTTATAATTCAGTGGAAAGTGTGCGGATGAATATATTTTAAATGGCCTCAAACAATTCAATTCTAAGAAATGGAATGAGGACAGGCTCATCCATGAACTTGCCAATTATGGGTGATCAAATTAGTATATGTTCGTAAAGGACACTAGTTTGGGTAGCTTTGGCATGTATTCTTACAACACAACGCGTGGTGGACGACGAGCTTGTTTGAAAATGTCTATTATTGAATTGTTTGAAGGTTATTAGAGAAACCATAGGTGGTGATATAGTTATATTATTGATAAAGGAAATTTTGTATTATAGTTTGTTTGTAAAATTAGTGATGATGAATTTCGAAAATTAGATTAAGAGGTCATTTTGTAAAATTGACTCTCAATACATTTTGTATCTAGACGACTTTCGTAGATAACTGGCGAAAATAACGGTTGGTACCCATGTATCTCGGTGGATGAGAGCTCATCTATAGAATGACTAGTAGTTCAGTTATTGCTCAGTGGATGAGAGCTCATCCATAGAATGACTAGCAATTCAGTTATTGCAAACAGGTGATTGATCGTGTCTAAAGTAACAATTTTGAAAGATCGAGTGGTGTAAAACTCAATATGGATGGTTGTCGAGAGAGTTTGGTAATTGTGGATCTAGAGAAGGATCCCTCATTTGTTGAAGATGCGGAAGTTGTCTTCTTGTGAGGTTATGCGACAGCTTGGAATATGGATGGTTGTCGAGAGAGTTTGGTAATTGTGGATCTAGGGAAGGATCCCTCATTTGTTGAAGATGCGGAAGTTGTCTTCTTGTGAGGTTATGCAACAGCTTGGGATGATGTTCAACAATTGACTTTGGGAGATCCGTGATTTGGGAGTTTGAGAGTGGGACTCGAGAATCTAGTTTGTTGACTACACCTTTACGAGGGTTATGAGACAACTTGATGGAGTTAGCTCTATGCGATTTTGAAGACGTTTAAAGAAGCTAATGAAGACTTTGTAGACATGAAATCAAAGACAAGTACTCGTTAAGGAAGAGACTCAGGGATTTAACTCCTACTTGTCTTGTGCATATTAATTTATGTTTCTCATCATTAAAAGTATTTGTTAATTAGTTTGATGAGATATTTAGTCCAACTAAAATAGTTCCTAGGTTAGTGTTTGGTTGAGAGATTTTCTCAACTAAGTGGTTGTGTGGTTAAGATAGAATTTCTATCTTCAACTAATAAATTATGTATTTATATGTGTAATTAATTTAATGCAAAATAAATTTTGATGTGCAAGTAATTTTATTAAAAATTATATACCGAAATTATATAAAAAAATTATTTGGTGTACTTGGTTGTTGATGATATCCTTGTCTTGGTTGAGATCTGGTGCCGACTTCCAGGTTGCAAAAGATGGGTGTTGGCTCTGGACTACTTGAAGCTCTAAATGTGAGAATGGTGGGATCCGGGAGGCGCATTCTGGTTCTCTCTCATGGCTTCGGCACAGACCAGTCTATATGGCAACGCATTTTGCCATATTTTGTCAGAGATTTCTGCATTGTGTTGTATGATTTGATGTGTGCAGGAAGCGTAAATCCTAATAACTTCGATTTCCAACGATACAGCTCTTTGCATGCCTATGTCGACGACCTCATAACAATTCTGGAGGAGCTCAATGTCGATAACTGCATATTTGTTGGGAGGAAAATGGCGAGCTCCGCTATGGTTTCCGGGCGCTCCACTGCTTTGCTGGACGACGCAGTCAGGGCGAGTCTCATCACTTTTGCGCTTGATTCTCCAAGCTCCGGTCATACTGCAGGCCTGCTCAACATTCGGGAGCTGCGCAGCTCGTTTGTTAAGAGGTTTTCTTCAGGCGGATGGGCAGACTTCGAAATGAGCGTTTGTCTCCAGATCTGCTACACGCGCGAAGGGGTCTCCCAAAAACCCCGCAGGGCCATTTTCTACAGCTCAAATGGATATGATTTCTGGACAGCGATGAAGCAAGGGCTCCCACTGCTTGAGTCTACGTCCTTGCGTTGCTTAAGGTTTTGCAGATTGGAAACAAAAACGCTTCTAGGAATCCTTGTTTTCAAAACGAATCCAAAATGCCAGAACAGGGAGGATGCGTGGCAAGTGTTTGAAGGAATGCCTTGCTGAGATTTGGTCTCTTGGAAGGGACAGATCACAAACAATGCACAGAATGGATTCTCTGGAAAGGCTCTGAGAAACCGCAGTGAGATGCAGCGTCCATCCGTCGTCCAGCCTCTGCTCAGCCCAACAGAAAATGGTGCAGTAAGCTTCAGAGAGGCCCCGTCCCCTTTCAAGCCATTCCAAGTGATTAAGACTGCGTGCTGCCCTTCGCAGGGACCTAAGAAATAGGCACAGGTTGAACCCCTAGCAAGATGTGCATGCACCAGAGTCCTCTCATCTCAGATTTGCAGAGGAAAGCAGAATCCGGAGCACTCAGCAGCTTTCCAGATCCTAATTGTGCTCCTCTCGGGCAAAACTCTGCTTCAGTGGGTGAGCTCTTCGGATCTAGTGCAGAACCTCATGCAAATACTAGAATTTAGGATGGGGATTCCCTTTGCTTCTCAAATGCTCCTCTTCAAAGGCAAACAACTAGAGGATCTCCTGCCCCTTTCATTTTACGACATTCAAAGAAATGCCTCCATCATTCTTTCCCTTCGTTTGAGAGGGGGAGCTGTTGGACAGTCATCTTCAGCGGCAGCGTTTTCTTACAGAGATGCTGTCCATGCTCAGAAACCCAAGAGCTCTGCTCCACCAGCCCAGGCTCCAAAACCCTTTTTGGTGGACAAGCTGGAGGAAACCCCCTCCATTGAAATTATGCATCCTACAATGGATAGGCAATTCCAAATGTTTGCAAAATATGGCATTATTTGCAGGTTCAATGGGCTATGGCCACACACAGCAGATCTCTACAAATGGATTCACTCGAACTGGACCAACAATTGCAAGGTTCTTCTCTGCTCAAAAAGTTTCTTCATTGTAGTTTTTGTTGGCAGTGAGGATTATAAAAAAGCATTAACTGAAGGCCCCTGGTTTTGGGACTCAACGGGTGTATTCGTAACCCCTTGGTTCCCAGATTTTGATCCCTCCACAGCTATCATCACCAAACTCCCCATCTGGGTCAGACTTCCCAACCTCCCAGCTCATTTATGGCACTTTGCTGTGTTTGAAGGAATTGGTAATTCTCTAGGCCGCTTTCTAACCACAGACACCTGTAGAGGGGAAAAGGGCATATACACCTTCGCCAGAATCTGCACAGAAATAGACATGAGTAAAGGACTTCCAGATCAGATCATTCTCAAAGTTGGAGACCTCCACTGGACTCAGACCCTGGATTACGAGAACACAGCATTCCGCTGCAGAAATTTCCATCTCACAGGGCACCTTCATAGATCGTGTCTAGCAATCCCTGCCCAAAAGAAGAAGGCCGCTCCTAAGTCGAAATCCAAAAACTGGAAACCTTTTGACCCGCCCCCCATGGATGATTTTGATTCCAGCTCAGAAGAAGAGGAAGTGGACGAGGACGGGATGGAAGCTTCGCTTGCACAGGTCCCGACCTGAACAGGTCCTGAGGAGTCCACTGTCCCACCTCTCTCGTAGAAAAGATCTCATGAGACCTCTCCATCGGATTCAGACAAGGAGATCTCTCTGTCCGCCCAGCTTAGTTTGCAAGTCTTACCATCGCATCAAGATCATCTTGGATGGGTCAAAGTTGGTAAAAAGAAAGGAAAAAAGGGTCGAATTGAGGATTCCACCCAAGTTGGGCAGAATCCTTAGTAGGGCTCTCGTCTCTTTGTTCGTCTGGTTGCTTCTTGTTAAGCACTGCTCTCTTCTTGTCTACTCCTTGAGGCCGAGGTGGATAGTCTATCCTTTCCGGCTACCCGTTTTCTTTGGGGTTCTGTAGGAGGTCCTTTGGTCAAGTTGTTGTGTTCTTAGCAGAGCTTCGGGCTTTTGTCTGCCCGGGCAGTCCTTTTGTACAATATGTTCTATTTTCTTAATACAAAAAACTGATTTACACAAAAAATATATATATAAAAAAATTTATTTAATTCTTTAAAATATAATTTATATAATTATATATATAGATATATATTGGCCTATAAAATTACAATATTGTTAATTTTATTTAAAAGATATTGTGATTTATTTCTTTTCATTTATATAATACATTAATTATTAAATTTATATGATATCGATTTTAACATCTCGTTTAATGATTAATATAAGATAAGTTAGAAAATGGAAAACCCAAATCATTATATATGCCACACAAATACATTTTACCTAATAAATTATGTGTTTTATAATGGTTGTGATAATAAGTTGGAAAATGAACACTAATTATTGAAGAAAGTACTGAAAGAGAATATGTAATGTACGACTACAAAAAGTTATGATTTTTTTAATGCCATATTATAATAAATTATTTATATAAACCAAGAGAAATTTTATGATATTGAAAGAGAATATGTAATGTATGACTAAAACAAGTTATGATTTTTTTTAATCGCATATTAGTATATGATTTTAAACCAGTTATGATTTTTTTTAATTGCATATTAGTATAAATTATTTAGATATTATAAAGTAATGGCAACTGCATGATCGATACATGTTAGAGTGATATACATTGATATCTAATCATTTAATAAATATAAATTAATATAGATTTAGAGTTAAAATGAATTTACAATATTTTTACATTTTTTTTATAAAGAAAATGTATCTACATTTAAACTTTGTATTATTCAATGCATTGTATTTACTAATATGGCATGGCATATAACAAATGGCATTCAAATACTACATTTTTTTAGTAACTTTACATATATTAAGATATTGAAGCATTGGACAAGCATTATTGAGTTATGTAGCCAATTGGTAGAGGCCATAAAAGCGGTTATGTGTTGTTGGGACGAAAAGCAAATAACCATTGCCTTGCTTTATCCCAAACAATGAACATAGCAACAACTCCCCCAAATCCAATTCCAACTCCCATTGATAATGCTATCAAAGACACTTTTTCATCTACATGGCTCCACCATTTGCTTTTAATATCACTGTCAATGTCATCACCTCCATCAAGGGTTTTCTTTGGCTTGTCCTTCTCATCACATGGTGGAAGAGGAAACCCACATAAGCACTTATTCCTTTGAAATGAAGACTTATCAAAAGTGTAAAATTGTGTCCCTATTGGGATTGGCCCACAAAGGTTATTAGAAGAAACATTTAAGCAAGCCAAAAATGATAATTTAGAATGCTGAGGAGGAATCTTCCAGTCAATTTATTTTTTGACAAGTCCAATTGCTCCAAAATAAATATCTCACTAAAACTTGCAGGGATTTTTCCTTCTAGTTGGTTTGTAGATAGATTTAGCAGCCGCAAGTTACTCATATTTCCTATGCTTATAGGAACTTCCCGTGAAAGATTATTGCTAGACAAATCCAACATACCATTTTTATATGAGAAATAAGAGAAATTATACTCTCTCCCTTTTATGTATTCTTTAATTTGATTAGAATAGAGAGTGTTTTCTCCAAAATCTTCATTTCTTATAAATCCTTGGAGTTTTTCGAGATCATATGGTATTCTTCCATTGAATCTATTGTTGAATAAATCCAACATAACCAAGTTGGTGAAACTTGATGCATCGAGGAATACTACCATCGAGATTATTATAACCAAGACTTAAAATTCTTAATTCATTGAAATTTGCAAAGTATTTGACTAATTTGAAATTTCATTGGTATGGCATTTGCAAAGTATGACCTATTTATCTTTAAAGTGTTTGGTTGAGGTTTTATTATGGGTCGTTTAGTAACTTCCATTTCTATTAGTTACTAATTTTTTGTTTTTAGTTGTATTTATTTTTATTTAATTTATTTTTTTCCTTTTAATTTATTATTTTCATGAATAATTTTTTTCACACTATTTTCAAATTTAAAATGACTTATTATTATATTAAAAACATATTTTAATAAATTTAATTATAAACAAATTATATAAAAAAACACAATATAGATATATGTATGGTTAAATATAAAACGAATATTAATTAATCAACATTATCTTATTTTTTAGTGACGACATTTAATATAACAATATTTTATTAATTGATTTATTTTAAACTTAACTCACTAGTAGGTACCTTATTTTCTTTACATTAATAAAATAAATATTTTTATAACTCAAACTTAAAAAAATATTTACCATCTAAATATAAAAACAATATATTAAATTATACATAAAAAATAATTAAAAAACCAATTAAAACCTTAACCAAAAAATGTTAAAAAATTTATATCTGATAAACATAAAACCAAATTCTAATGGCCATGTCCGTTGTTAAAAAAAAATCCAGCGAATCCATTCTCGTTATAAATCCGTTCGAGATGACAAACTACCTTTCAACCAGGTAGTGTTGGGTGGGATAAATTTTGACTCTTGCCTGTCACGCAGTGATTTGTCCGTCGAATAATATGGTTAAAAATTTATAAAATCGTCGAAATGTTTCCTTTGGTACATGTCAGGAATATCTGAAAACTAACTAGCAGGTTTATTTTGAAACTCCAACCTTCGTGCTGGGGTTGGCCCCACGTACGAAAGGAAAGCGTGGAAAATGTTTTTAGTAACTTTAGTGTAATTGTCCCTATTTTTTCGATGTACTAAAGTCAAGTAACAGTGACTTGAAGAACCTCTTAGAAACGGTGGAAAACCATCACAATTCAGTTGTGGCAGAAAGAATTTTTTATTTCTCTCTTGGTTGAAGAAAATTTCTATAACTAGCTTTTGTACCAAATGTTGCAAAGCAAATGCTGTAAGGGATAAATTTAGAGGAACAATAACAATATGGGAATGGGCAAATTTAAATGAAATGTAGAGATGTAACAGAAATGAAATTGATTTAGGGTGCCTCACACTATTTTTTTATTAATTATTGAATTAATATTGCATATAAATCGTTGTTCATGACTATGAAGCTACCAAGTTGCTCAATGGGAAAGCTATAGTCAAAGGAGAGGAGAGGTAGGAGGAACACTATAAATGGTACATGTGAATTAATTTGAATTTACTTTAAAATCATAGTAATTTAGTTTCAATTTGAATTTATTGTGCCTCACACTATTTTTTTATTAATTATTGAATTAATATTGCATATAAATTGTTGTTCATGACTATGAAGCTACCAAGTTGTTCAATGGGAAAGCTATAGCCAAAGGAGAGGAGAGGTAGGAGGAACACTATAAATTGTACATGTGAGTTAATTTGAATTTACTTTAAAATCATAGTAATTTAGTTTCAATTTGAATTTATTTATTTCTAAAGTCACGTTTATTCATAAAAATTAATTAATGGTTGTGTAAGACTGAAAGTATGCTTTAAAATCATAGTAAAGAATTTAATAAGATAAAGATGATTATTAGAACTAAATCATAATTTTAATTTGTTTTATTATTTAATTAATAAAAATAATTAGTCTCTCTCCAGTAAGATGAAGATGATTATTAGAACTAAATCATAATTTTAATTTGTTTTTTTTATCTAATTAATAAAAATAGTTAGTCTCTCTTGTCTCATACCCGTGGTTGGGATTATACAACGAATCTTCTGCATCTCATAACTTATCTTGAAAAAAATTCTACTCATAATTTGAATTTATTTATTTCTAAAGTCAAATTTATTCATAAAATTTTAATGGTTCCTTAACACTGAAAATATGCTTTAAAATCATAATAAATGAGTTTTAATGTGAATTTGTTTATTTCTAAGTCACATATATTCATAAAAAATTAGTAGTTGTAACACTAAAAGTATGTTTTAAAATCATTGTAAATAATCTAGTAAGATAAAGGTGATTTAATTTACTTTTTATTAATATTTAGTTAATTAAAATAATTAGTCTCTTATGTGGAATTCTATTTTTCTCCTCCTTATTCAAGTAAGAGAATTTATATTGCACATAATTCCGGGTCTTGCTAATTAAGACACAAAATAGGTATTGTCATTGGGGTTTATTCAGCTCAGAAGTCCAGGGATATTTGTCAAGGTTGACTCTTATTTTTCATCTTGGTAACCTGAACTCTTTATTTTTGACAAGCCTTGTTAGCTTTGGAATAAGAAGAAATGTCATACTTGGAAATGCTAATAAGTTAATCATACAGAGACTTCACAGGTAAACATATTGTTATTGATTTAATGATTTTTTAAGTTCCTTGCTTATCATTAAGTTGATTTTTATCTGGACCAGTAAAACAGTGTGCCGCTGTGGGATTCTGGCTTGGTCAATGCTCACCAGGATTAATCTGCTAAACCGCAGTATCAGCTTGCCCCTTGGGACAACTCACTAGGATTGATCTACCAAACAACATGATACTGTCAGGGTTGCTTCTTAGAAACATTTTATCCTGGCAATGGGATCTCATTCTCAACCCTTTCCCATGAGATTTGAACTTGAAGACCTAATTGAGACTATAACCCCACACAATCCAATTGGCCTATAATTCATAGGTGCTCAACATCAAGTTGAAAAAAAAAAAGCAATATGGTATGCAAAATAGACTTAATGAAAATTCCACCAAGAATTCTTAATCTAATAGGCTGGGTGGTATTTTCTAAAAACAACCTTGCTTCCATTACTAATATATACTTGTTTTGTTATGTACACTTTGAAGTGAAAAGTGGTGCTAGAACAGTTGGTAATAACCTATTCATTGATCCAGCTGAAAGAACTTATACATGCCATTAGCATTAGCAAGTGCTTTGTCATGGAACACTTAAGGCACCTTTTTTTTAAAGTTCACCGTCCTAGCGGGCATGCCAGATTTGGCCTATCAGAATTCCCTTTAGAAGATTCACTCCTTGCACCTTGTGTTTCAACTTCTTAAAATAGCTTGGGTGGTGTAAACACCGTATTGGCTCTTCCCGCTTTAAAAAGGGGGAAAATGATTATAAAATTGTTGAACTCATATGGATTTGGAAGATATTTCTGTAGAAATACTTGTGAAATCCAAGCAGGGCAGAGGTTATGGAAATGCCATGCCCAGGTCTTGGAATCAAGTTGTTCTGCAATTGTTTTGGAACATGACATTTTAGGAAGACGAATACAAAGTCAAAATGGAGTGTTCATTAGACTGGTGGGATGAAGGTGATCTATTAACTCCGTGGCAGTGTTATGTTCATGGCTAAACTTGTAAAATGGCCGAAAACAATACGAAATACCGAAATAGAATGAAGTAGAATTAATTGACCATTAACTATGTGATGCACCAAACACAACTTATCTGTAAATTGCTAAAAATAATATGAAATACTAAAATAGAATGAAGTAAAATGACTTCCCATCTTCTACATGTTCCAACATCCTTTATCTTTAAGGAAAGTGACTCTCTTACACCTGGCACAAGTTACTTGTAAAATGGTGGAAAGTACAGTACCAAAGTAGATTTAATGAAATTACTGAACTATAATATAATAATTATTTCAACGTTTTTAAGAACTTCTAATATATTTAAATTATACAAACTTAACCCCTTATAATTACAATATCAATATTTAAAATACTTAAATTATATAAATTTAATTATTTTAATTCTAATTTAAATAACTTCTCATCAAAGTTTAAATAAAATTTAATTTAAAAAACTAAACTAATTATATTAGAACTTGAAATTGAGATTCCAAAACTTCATGATTAAACTTTAAAATCTTGATTTTAAGGCTAGTTAAACCAATTACGTTTAAGGCCAATTAAACCAATTACGTGTATGGTTATAGATTTTGGAGAGTTAAGCAAGAGTAGCTACTTTATAACTTTTGTTTAAATGTGAGATTTGATTCATGCTTTTCAAAATTTAATAATTAAACTAAGTGGTAGCTATTTTATAACTTTTGTTTAAATGTGGGATTTGATTCATACTTTTCAAAATTTAATAATTAAACTAAGTGGTAGGGAACGCTAGCTATTCAACCTTGCTATCCTATAAAATACTTGGAGATTTAACTCCTACTTATCTTGTGCATATTGATTGATGTTCTTTATTAATAATTGTATTTGAGATATTTAGTCCAACTAAAATAGTTTATAGATTAGTGTTTGACTGAGGGATTTGCTCAACTAAGTGATCGTGTGGTTAAGATATAATTTCTATATTCAATTAATGGTTAATGTATTTATATATATAATTAATCTAATATAAATTTTGGTGTACAATTGATTTTTTAACTTGATATCAGAGAAGATAGCTCTGGGCCTACTCCCTCATGGAAGGCCTAGGCTCATAGGAGGGAGTAGCATATTGAGAATAATGTCTTAATGATATGGGTTTTTTGTGTATTTTGTTTGACCACCTAACTGAGTAGAGGGGGAGCACTATGCTGTCAGAAAATTTGAACTTCCAATCTATCGTACCCTATCAGCATGGAGATAACCTATCAGCGTGAGGGACCATATTGATGAAGGCGGCAATTATAGGAAACTAGAGAATTCAAGGTGGAGCTTTCTTCTAGTGTTTGCAGGTCTGAACCATGTTACGGGAATGATCTGCTGTAAATTTTCCTTTGTGGAAGTCGAGAGAGAGGGTTATTTACTAGAAAAGGCGGCATTTGATGTAAATCCTGAGGTGATGTGCTGAGCTGAGGATCATTGGCATTGGGGCCGAGCTCTAGGGTGATGTATTGGTAGCCCTACGACAAGATTCCTATTGTCACCATTGAGCAAGCATTACAAGGAAGTCGTAAGCCAATGTATTGAAACTACAGGCCTGTAAACTATTATATGGGTGAAGATTTGTTATTTGTTGCACAATTCGTTTTGCTTTGTTGTTTGAGATAGATTTCCACCTCTTTAAAAATCTCCTCGAAGTCATCCTTCTCAGCCAATTTGCAATCATCAACTCAATCCCAATGAGTCTCTTCGATCTTTCCTTGTCTTCAGAATCAATTTTATCTACCAATTTGTCCTTCTCATTGATGGTGTTTTTCATGTTGTAGACATATGTTTCAACATACGAATGTTTGAGGAGTTCCACTTCTTTAGTTGTTTGCATAGTTGGCATAATAGCGTGAAACGTGATCCAAGCAATCATTGTGGACCAATCGCTTGCAAGTATTTTATAATTCGGTGGAAAGTGTGCGGATGAATATATTTTAAATGGCCTCAAAGAATTCACTTATGAGAAATGGAATGAGGACAGGCTCATCCATGAACTTGCCAATTATGGGTGATCAGATCAGTATATGTTCGTAAAGGAAACTAGTTTGGGTAGCTTTGGCATGTATTCTTACAACACAACGCATGGTGGCCGGCCAGCTTGTTTGAAAATGTCTATTATTGAATTGTTTGAAGGTTATTAGAGAAACCATAAGTGGTGATATAGTTATATTATTGATAAATGAAATTTTGTATTATAGTTTGTTTGTAAAATTAGTGATGATGAATTTCAAAAATTAGATCAAGAGGTCATTTTGTAAAATTGACTCTCAATACATTTTGTATCTAGACGACTTTCGTAGATAACTGGCGAAATTAATGGTTGGTACCCATGTATCTCGATGGATTCTTGTGAGGTTATGCAACAGCTTGGGATGATGTTTAGCAATTGACTTTGGGAGATCCGTGATTCAAGAGTTTAAGAGTGGGACTCGAGAATCTAGTTTGTTGACTACACCTTTACAAGGGTTATGAGACAACTTGATGGAGTTAGCTCTATGCGATTTTGAAGACGTTTAAAGAAGCTAATGAAGACTTTGTAGACATGAAATCAAAGACAAGTACTCGTTAAGGAAGAGACTTGGGGATTTAACTCCTACTTGTCTTGTGCATATTGATTGATGTTTCTCATCATTAAAAGTATTTGTTAATTAGTTGGATGAGATATTTAGTCCAACTAAAATAGTTCCTAGGTTAGTGTTTGGTTGAGAGATTTTCTCAACTAAGTGATTGTGTGGTTAAGATAGAATTTCTATCTTCAACTAATAATTTATGTATTTATATGTGTAATTAATTTAATGCAATTTTTTTTTTTTTTGTAAACTTTGGCATTACTCTTTCTATATTACGATAACAAAAATTACAGCAAACTAGTGATCAGGTGGCAAGTCTGCCCGTAGGAAACCAAACCGCCACCTATCAACGTTATAACCAGACCAAAATTTAAAGATGTTTTTCTCCTTCATACTGTCATAATAACCTTCTTGAGTACTGCTATTTAAACTAACTACACAAACATAACATCGTAATCATGCACAGTTCATTTTTACCATCATTTTAAACAAAACCAGAGACTCAGCTCAGTCATTCCTCATTAGACGAGATGACCGAGGCGGGCGCCGTGGTACTGCACCTAGGTTTCACCTGCTTCTGTTCCATTGCCCATTTCATTTCCTGCAGCATTTTTCCATCTTCAGCAGCATCACGTGGTTTCTCACTGTCTGGACTTGGACGACCGCAAGCTCTTTCAGGAGGGTTGCCTTTAAATTATCTGCTTCCTTCCTTGTCTGGCTTTTTTCCTATTCCTCTCTCTGTTTCCTTTCTTATTCCTCTTCTTCTTTGACAGCCTGGTTCATTTCCATTGCCCGGGCGACAACATGTTTCATTATCCAATGCTGTTGTATCGTCTTATTAAATAGAGAATTTTTGCTCCTAGTATTTCCGGGGTCGGTGATCAGCTCCTCCCATTCCCCTCTGGGGATTTCCTTATTCTCGCTAATGTCCCGCAACTCCCGTTCCCACCCATGAATTTGAGCGTGTGTTTCTGGGGAGTTGCCAACCATATACGCGTTTATCAAGAACTTGCTTTTCTTTGAATCTGGCTGCCTTCCTCTCCGCTTCAAATTGCTGCTGGTGCCTTGTTCCCTAATTTGAGCTTGTTTTGCCTTCTTCGGGGCCATCTTGCTGCGGTCCTGGAACCTTGAATTTTTTGAGGCTTGTCTACCTAGCAAGACAACAAACTACAAGTTAGTGCCTTTGAATTGAGGTTTTGCCGACATCCAGACACTTACCATCCCAACCTTGGCCTGATGGGCCTGCCCTTGCTTCTGGCTGGTAGTCCTGAGCCACCGCCCAACTTCACCTACTATGTAGCCCGAAACCCCTGCCCCCCCCTCAGCATCCCAGAAATTCTTGCTCTGACCAGCATGGCTGGTCTCAACAAACAGAGCAATCCTCCCTCGGCTGCCCCACTGATGGGGAGGGCCTATGACCCCCCAGAGGCCCAGAGAGCTTCTGCGCGAGGCTTGCCAGGACTTATCCAGGCAGCTGCCACAGTTATGAAACCAGAGCCTAGCGTGGCGCTCAGGAAGACCCGGTAGAGCCACCCTCCCCTCCCACCTCTCCTTTCTTATCATGAAATGAGCCCGACTATTGGGGCCGCGAGTTTCTCCACCAGAACTCTCCTCCGCTCTGATGGGCCAGAGGTTATTCATCTCTTGGCCAGGGTACTCGCCTCCTATCCGTCTGCTAGTTAAAGTCTCCCTTTTACTGAGCATTCTCATTGACAACCAGACTATTCTACCTCTATCTAACACAAGGTCCAAAAGACGGGGGCTCAAGGAGACATACCACCTTTTTTCGATAGGACCTGAGATGGATATGGGACGTTGATCCTTGCTGCCACCTTTCGTCGATCCTTCATTCTTTGTGCTGTGCTACATGAATGTTCTAATGGCCACCTCAGGCCTTTGCTGATACACTCTCCTTTGTCTTATCATCCTACCCTCCACTTGGCCACTTGATTGCCTGGCTCTCATCCCCGCATCCTTACCTCGGGATTTGGTTATATCTAGCTGTCCTCTTTTATTCTTCATTACTCCTACCTTCTCCCGGCTACTCCTGCCGTACCCTTTCTGTACCCCTGGTGCCACCTGTCGTCCTTCCTCCTCCATTTATCCCGACTTCCCTCACTCCCTCCAGATCTTTCCTTAGTGATGCCTCGATTCGCTCTATTTCCCTGTTAGGTGGCCCTTGCCCCATAATCTCCCCTGCTTCGTCACTTATGTCTCTCCTGTCCTCTCTTATAGATATGCTATCCATTCATGCCCACTGCAATCCTTCCCCGCAACTATTACGTCCTATCTGGTTCTGGTCGTTTGCCTCGATATTTCCATTTCCACCCTTATCGTCATCCAGTAATTGTTGTAATATATCACGCTCCTCCTGTAGCAGCATATCCATTCCTTCATTGCCAATTGACTTACCTCTATTCCGACTACCCCAATTCAGCAACCAGTCAGCTGGTTTGTTGCCCCAACGTCGCACATGGGAAGGGATGAGATAGTCTACTTTGGGCAAAAGTTTCCCTATTTCGCTGATGAGCCACGCCGTGCACCAACTCTTACTAATTTTTTCCACTAGTTTTTGCTGTTGTAATTGCCTTACCATGTCCACCACCAATTTATAGTCTCCCTCAATTTGGAGACTCTTAATTTTTACCTGTATCGCAATTTCCAGGCCTCGCTTCAGAGCATGCAGTTCCACTTCATTATTTGCCACCTCCCCGCAGCCCATTGCAAATACTCTCAGGGTGTTACCACGGTCATTTCTAAAGACTTCCCCGATACATGCTTCTCTCGGGTTGTGTTTGGCAGCCCCGTCGAAATTTAGTTTTGTGAATCCCTGTGGGGGCTGTCTGAACTTGGTTATTTCTGCCACCTCTTTGCATTGGGCTTTGCGTTGGACACTCCTGCTAACCATGCTCTGGTTTACCTGTAATCTCTTTAGAATTCTTTCCTCCAGTGGCGACCCCTGCCAATCCTCGTCTTTCCAGCTCTCCATTAAAATCATTTCTCTCATATTTCTGAGGGTTTGCTCCCATATGTCTGCTGGAGCTCAGTTTTTTGCCTTGAAAATGACACTATTTTGTGCCTTCCATATGTTCTAGATCAAGAACCCAACGGAGAGCAGCCATGCACAATTAATCACCGGATTTTGGTAAGGTTTCCTTGGCCAATTTTCTATGGAATTAATGATGTTTTGATAATTTCTATGACAGCGTTCAAACAGCTTGCCATGGCTTTCCCATAAGATATTGCTGACTATCCACCGGTTCATCAGGTGTTCCATAGTCTCCTCCTGAGAATTATAGAGTGCGCAGCGAGATGGTCCTTGCCGCCGCTTCCTCTGTATTTGGTCCCAGGTAAGTGCCCTTCCATGTAGCATAGTCCAGACGAAGAAAGACACTTTCGGCCAGTGTTTAATTTTCCATTTTTTCGTCTCTGCCTAATGGTTTTGGTTAATTGTGTGATAATATCCTTCTGATATTGAGAAAGTGCCTTGAATTATGGTCCCCCATATTAGAATATCTGACCCAGTTTTCCTCGCTAGCTTTCGAGATGCCATCTCTTTGTAATAATCTAGCCATCTATCTGTGTCAGGGGCTCTTTCCCATTCTTCTTTCTGCTTCCAATTACTCCTGTATCCTCCTACTCCTGGTTTCCAATATTTTCCTACCACCTTCCCCTCTAACTGGGATGTGAAATCACGGATGGCGCGGATGTTTTCTTTGAGGATGAGCCTTTCACATTGTTGCCATGATTCCTCCCAAAACCTGGCTTTATCTCCAACTCTTATCTCCCAAAAACTATAATCTCTTATCAATTCTTTGTTACCCCTGGCCAGGTTCCATATTGTGGAGCCTCTCACCTCTGTCTGGCTTCTCATTTTGTCTTCGGGTTCCCCTGTTTCCTCATATTTCCTTTCCCATATCACTTTCCATAGATCTTGGCCACCCTGGACCCACCTCCACGAAAGCTTCGCCCCCATCACTTGGTTGAGAATGAAGGGGTCTCTTAATCCTAAACCTCCATATTTGGATAGCCTGCTAAGCCATTCCCATGAAATTAGGGCCCATTTCCTAGTCTTGTTCGTTCCCTGCCAAAGAAAGTTTTTGAACATGGCGACCATCTTTTGACTAATGGACTTGGGGATAGCTTGACACGAAATCTGGTAGATTGGAATAGCTTGCAGAACCGCTTTTAATAGAAATAGCCAGCTGGGGGCATTCACCGAGCGAAAGGTCCAATTTTCCATCTTGTTCCTGATTTTTTTAATTAAGGGTTCCCAGTTAACGGCTCTGTATTATGCTCATTCAATATAATGCCCAGGTATTTTGTTGGGAAGGTTCTAATTCTGAACCCCATGGTGCGCACCAAGAATCTTTGGATCTCAAGCCGAGTGTTAAAGAAGAAAACCTTAGTTTTCTCCTTATTAATCTCTGTCCCAGAAGCTTGATTAAATTCAGATAATGTTTTAACAATCTTCTAGGCCTCCTTGAGCGTGGCTTAGCCATATAACATGACATCGTCCACGAATTGCTGGTGAGAAACCGGGAGATCATTCCCACATATACAAAGCCCTTTTATCTGATCCCTGGCGACTTGGGCTTTGACCAGCCTACCCAAACCTTCCGCGGCCAAGATAAAAAGGAATGGAGACAGGGGATCTCCGTGTCTTAATCCGCGCGTTGGGTTGAAGGCTTTGGAGGGGGTACTGTTCAGCAAGACTGACATGACGGGGGTACTTACCATTGATAGGATCCAATTTACCCATCTTTGATCAAATCCATGGGCCTTAAGAATGCTTTCCAAGAATCTCTAGCTGATGCGGTCATACGCCTTCGCCAAGTCTAATTTGATAAGCATGCCTGGGTTTCTAGAATTTTTTAGGGAGTGAATCACTTCCTGAGCCACTATGATTTCGTCCGTTATCTATCGCCCTTTGACGAAGCCTGTTTGTTCTTGCGCTATGAGCTCGGGCAGGATCGGCTTGAGCCTATTTACCATAATTGAAGCTAAAATTTTATAAACCACATTACACAGGGATATGGGCCTAAATCCCTGCGGTTTAGACGAACTGCTGTTCTTAGGGATTAATGCCAAGAGAGTGGCATTCAGTCCCTGGTGCATTCTTTTAGAATGCCTTGATTCCTCCACCAAATACAGCAAGTCGTTTCTTATAAAACTCTAGGCTTCTTGGTAAAACTCTATGGTAAAACCATCGGGGCCTGGCGCCTTATTGTTTTCCATTTTGTTAACCACTTCCTCTACTTCATCCTTGGAGAGTACCATGAGCAGAGCCATGTTTTGTTCCCTGGTGACTTTCTTCGGGATATGTTGGCAGATCCTTTCTATGTCCTCTGTTCTGTTGATGTTAGGTTCTGTTAGGACTCCTTTAAAGTGCTCCACCAGGAGACGTTCCATATATTTCTGCTTCAACACTCTGTTTCCTTGACTGTCCTTCAAGGAAAAGATTCTGTTGTGATGTCGGTGATTTAGCATCGCTTTGTGAAAGAATTTGGAGTTCTTTTCTCCCTCTCTTAGCCATTGGACACGGGATTTCTGTTTCCACAGAATTTCTTCCTATTTTCATCTTTCCTCCAGTTGGTTGATTAACCTACCTTCCTCCTCAATTACCTCCTCATTCCTTCCACCTGTAATGATTTGTTGTTGTATTTCTTCCAGTCTAGTCTGGAGTTTACCTTTCTCCTGCTGTATATTGCCGAATTATTCCCAATTCCAATTCTTGATTTTTCTCTTTATTTCCATAAGTATGAGCTAGAACGAATGCATTTTTGTTCCCTTCTTACTCTCCTACCATCAGTTCTTAACTTTGTCCAAGAAATCTGGGGCTTTGAGCCAAAAGGATTCAAAACGGAAGGGTCTCCTTTTATTCTGATCATTCAAAGTTATTTCTAGCTCAATTGGCCAGTGGTCAGACCCTATAGAGGGTAGGATAGAGGCTTCATAAAATATATCCATCCCTATTATGGACTCCGATACTAGGAATCTATCTAGTCTTGAAGCAATTTGTTTAGCCCCCCCTCTTCTATTGTTCCAGGTGAATTTCCCATTTATAGTGGGAATATCTACCAACCTTAATTCTGTTTGAACATCTCTGAACCTTTCCATCTCCGGATCTTCTCTACTTATTCCTCCTTTTTTCTCTTCTCTTGACGTGGTCAGGTTAAAGTCCCCTGCGATAATCCATCTCTGTTCCTAGTGCATGTTTTTAATTTTTTCTAAATGGGTCGGAATAGGCCTCTATCAGCCTAGGTATGGGGTCCATAGACAGCTGACACCACCACCCAGTCGCTTTGCCCAATGAGTCTGAATCTTCCAGTCAGGATTCTTGGCATTCCTATCCACCAATCTGATAGGACTTCTGCTGGATTCCAAATAACTGTTATCCCACCTGCACTTCCCTTGGAATCAATGGTAACTTGTTCATATCGTGGTGTTATTTTGCTAAGAATTTCCTCCATCTTCTGCCCTGAAATTTTAGTTTCTTGAATAAGCATGATTTGAGGTTTGTCCTTCCTTAGTCTTGCCGCTAAATGTCTCTGTTTCCCTCTACTGTTTAGGCCTCTAATATTCCATGATGTCAAAATCATTGATTAATTTGGGATAGGTTTTGAAACACCACTGACAATGGTACCACTCTCCCTGTATTCACCAGCATTTCTCCCATTAATTGGATGGAATCCTTAAGATTTTTCCTTCCTCTTTTCCCCCCTTTCCTTGGCCTGTCTCATTTGTTCTGCTTCCCTTTTCGCTCTCTTGATATTCTTCTGGCGTAGCTTTACCTCTTTCCAGTTTAGCTTTATACTGTTAAAAGGTTTCCGCGTATAGCTTCTTCTGATCTTCCGGGATAAACCTCTCATCCAAGTTCCTCCACTCATTCAGTAGTTTTCTTAGGACTTCTTCCTCTTGGCTTAAATCTTCCCTGTTTGTTTCTAAGTCCATCTCCATCTGTTCTGTGGGTTCTTCCTGTTCTTTACCTTTGTCCATGGTCTCGCTTGGGGCTTTCCTTTTTGTGTGGATTCTTTCACTACTCGCGCTATTGTCTGACTCCTTATCCTCTTGATTTTCCATATTTTGGTCCTCCTCTTCACCCTCCTCCTGTAATATTTCAAAGTTGTATGATTTCTCTTGGGTTGATTGTTTTTCCTTCCTGTCTTCCCTGGGGATTTACTTGGTCAGTTTCCATTTACTTTTCACCTCCTGGAATCCTTCTTGGTCCACTGGCCCTCTTTTTTGTAGGTTACATTTCCTTTCTTCTTCTTCCCATGTAATCGGGCACTCCTTAGCCAAATGGCCCTGTTCATGGCACCTACAACATCTAAATGGTATGTGATCGTAGTCTAAGTTTTGTTGCCATACATCTTCATGATACTCGATTTCCACAGAGTTTGGGATGGGATTTGCTAAGTTCATACAGACACATATCCTAGCGTATGAGGTGTACCTTCCCTTCTTCGTGGATTCTGCTATTTTCACAAAGCTTCCTATTGAGTTTCCTATCCCCTCCAAAATTTCCGGATCCCAGAAATCTATAGGTAGCCCAAATAATCGAACCCAGACTGGTATTGCTAGAAATTTTTCCCTATCAGGGTTGTAGCATTCCTCCCAATAACGTATAAATAGACCAGCATTATAATAGAAATAGGGGCCATTTTCAAAAACTTTTTCCTTATCTTTTAGGTTTGAGAAGATTATCGTGAAAAATCCCTTTGCTCCCAGCTTCAGCTCAATGTGGCCTTGGGGCTGCCATTTTTGCTGAATCCACTTCGTAAGTTCTTTTTCTGATGGCCAGACTCCCACGAACTTGTAGATAAGAGCATGATCCTTCATATAGCTTCTGTACCCTTCCAGTTTATTCGATGGAATCACTAACCTGGGTCTCTCCTCTGCACATGGTAGGCATCTGCCCCTTCGGCCGGCCTGCGAGGTTACTCCCAGCAGTGGTCCAATGCTCTGTTTCTCCTTTTTCTCCTGACTGTTCGGACCGTCTCCTGCCACAGTATCTCTATAGGAGGGGATCTCTCCCCTCCTGACATCTTCTGTCACGCTTTTTGTCTCTCAAATGTCAGCCTTTTCTTCTGCTAAGTCCCTCTAGTGTCTGTGCCCTGGCCGAACCTTCTCTCCTCCCTAGGGTTTTACCGCCTTGCCGCCATTAAGTTTTTGGTTGCAAAGCATTCTCAAAATCACATAATGCAAAATAAATTTTAATGTGCAAATAATTTTATTAAAAATTGTATACCAAAATTATATAAAAAAAAATTAATTCTTTAAAAATATATATATATATATATATATATATATATTATTGCCTATAAAATTACAATACTGTTAATTTTATTTAAAAAGATATTTGTGATTTTTTTTTCCATTTATATGATACATTATATTAAATTTATATGATATGGATTTGACTAAAAGTAAGGTCACAAAATTCAAACAGAAATTACACATATCGTTTAATGGTTAATATAAGATAAGTTAGAAAATGGAAAACCCAAATCATTATATATGCCACACAAATACATTTTAACTGATAAATTATGTGTTTTATAATGGTTGTGATAATAAGTTGGAAAATGAACACTCTAATTATTGAAGAAAGTACTAAAAGAGAATATGTAATATACGACTACAAAAAGTTATGATTTTTTTAATTGTATATTATAATAAAATTATTTATATAAACCAAGAGAAATTTTATGATATTGAAAGGAAATATGTAAGTGTATGACTAAAACAAGTTATGATTTTTTTTAATGCATATTAGTATAAATTATTTATATAAAGCAACTGTAATTTCAGGATAGATACATATTAGAGTGATATATATTGATATCTAATCATTTAATAAATATAAATCAATATAGATTTAGAGTTAAAATGAATTTACATTATTTTTACATTTTTTTATAAAGAAAATGTATCTACATTTAAACTTTGTATTATTCAATGCATTGTATTTACTAATATGGCATGGCATATAAACAAATGACATTCAAATACTACATTTTTTTAGTAACCTTACATATATTAAGATATTGAAGCATTGGACAAGCATTATTGAGTTATGTAGCCAATTGGTAGAGGCCATAAAAGCATTTATGTGTGTTGTTGGGACGAAAAGCAAATAACCAATGCCTTGCTTTATCCCAAACAATGAACATAGTAACAACTCCCCCAAATCCAATTCCAACTCCCATTGATAATGCTATCAAAGACACTTTTTCATCTACATGGCTCCACCATTTGCTTTTAGTATCACTGTCAATGTCATCACCTCCATCAAGGGTTTTCTTTGGCTTGTCCTTCTCATCACATGGTGGAAGAGGAAACCCACATAAGCACTTATTCCTTTGAAATGAAGACTTATTAAAAGTGTAAAATTGTGTCCCTATTGGGATTGGCCCACAAAGGTTATTAGAAGAAACATTTAACCAAGCCAAAAATGATAATTTAGACAGCTGAGGAGGAATTCTTCCAGTCAATTTATTTTTTGACAAGTCCAATTGCTCCAAAATAAATATCTCACTAAAACTTGCAGGGATTTTTCCTTCCAGTTGGTTTCCAGATAGATTTAGCAGCCGCAAGTTACTCATATTTCCTATGCTTATAGGAATTTCTCCTGAAAGATTATTGCTAGACAAATCCAATATACCATTTTTATATGAGACATAAGAGAAATTATACTCTCTCCCTTTTATGTATTCTTTAATTTGATTAGAATAGAGAGTGTTTTCTCCAAAATCTTCATTTCTTATAAATCCTTGGAGTTTTTCAAGATCATATGGTATTCTTCCATTGAATCTATTGTTGGATAAATCCAACATAACCAAGTTGGTGAAATTTGTGATCCATCGAGGAATACTACCATCGAGATTATTATAACCAAGACTTAAAATTCTTAATTCATTGAAATTTGCAAAGTATGAAGGAAGCTTTCCAGTGAACCTATTTCTCCTTAAATCTAATATTTGAAGCTCCATACAATTAGCCCAAGATGATGATAGAGTCCCGGAAAATTTGTTAGAATGAGCTGAAAAGAACAGTAAAGAATTGTTGATGCACATGGCAGGAATAGTCCCATCTAGATTATTTCCTGATAGAGATACACCGATAAGTGAATATAAACTAGTAATACTTTGGGGGATATTGCCAGAAAAATTATTATTAGCTATGTGTAGAAATTGAAGAGCTTTTAATTGATTTATGCTATATGGGATTTTCCCAATGAAGTTGTTTGAAGCCAAATATAAATGCTGCAATGATTGGAGCTTTATTATAGCTCTTGGAAATGGCCCCCTGATATTGTTGTTTGAGAGATATAGAAATTTAAGCTTCTTTAAATTGAGAATGGATTTAGGAATGCCACCAGTGAGCTTATTATTACTCAAACCTAGTGCAATCAATTGACTCAAATTGAAAAGGGCGGTAGGAATGTTACCAGTTAACATGGTTGAAGAAAGATATAATTCAGTCAATTGAGTCAAATTGAGAACAGTTTTAAAGATGTTGTTGGTAAGTCTATTTTTAGAAAGATATAAGAAGATTAAGTTGTCTAAATTGGCAATACCTTCTGGTATTTTAGTGAGATTATTGAAAGAAAGATCTAAATGTGTCAACTTGGTCAAATTAGCAATGCTTTTAGGTATGTTAATGATATTGTTATTGGATAGATCTAAATAAGTTAACTCGGTCAAACTGGCAATGGACTCAGGTATGTTAATAAGATTGTTATGAGATAGATCTAAGTAGGTTAACTTAGTCAAATTGGCTATGGAGTTAGGTATGCTCCCTATGAGGGTTTTCTTTTTCTTAACAGAAACAGGGGAGAGGGGAAGCCTCCTTATTTGAGAAGGAATAAAATCAGAAATGCCACGACCAGAAATGCGTAGTTGTGTAAGCTGTGTCAAATTACCGAACTGAAGTGGTATTTGGCCGGAGAAGTCATTGTCACTGAGATCCAGAAACTCTAGTTTGTGCAGCAGCCCCAACACAACTGGAATAGAGCCATTCAACAAATTATAGCTGAGATCAAGTGATCGCAACGCTTTAAGCTGACCAAACTGGGGTGGAATTCCTCCAGCGAATGCATTATTAGAAACATTGAAAGTGTGTAATAGTGAGAGATTGCCGAGAGACTGTGAGAGGGTACCTTCCAACCCAGAAGAGGAGAGGTCAATGGCTACGACTCTTTTGGTATGTGGTCTGCAGCGAGTGCCATACCAGGAGCATATATTCTCCGAATTATCCGCCGTCCAGTTGGAGAGTAAGTCGTCTGGATCCCATGTGATGCCATTTCTGAAGGATAAGAGAGCATGGAGGTCCTTTTTCTCGTGGGCGTCCATTGATGATAATATGAATTCACCTTTCTCCACCACGCGTTCAGATTCAGATTCAGAACGACGGAGCTGCACCGAAGTTAATCCACCGGCCATCTGTTCATATAAAGCATCTTCCCAACGATGAGTATGGGTTGAGAAATTGACCCGCCTTGCTGCAAGTAGAAGGGCAGGCATACACAGAAGCAATATAAATAGAAGCAGAAAATCCATTTCTCCTCTGTAACCCCACACACTTTCAAAACCTGTGAGTTGTGTGTTTGTGGCTACATAAGCACATATGTGTGTATATATATACGCATAGACGTCGGTTGTAGTGAAGGAAAAGGGGGTGTGAACAAGTGCCCATTGGAAACGGCGGCCTATTTTTCCATGATCGAGAGGGTCTGTGGCGGTGGACAGAAACGAAAGCGTCGGGAAATTGCTATGGATTGATTCGTACAGCGTTAAGCCTCCGACCACGGTGGGTGGTACAGTGGTAGTCTTTCTCACGGCATTGGGAAAAAAATAGAAATGTCGGCAGTAAGGATTGAAAACTCAAACCAGACGGATGATGATATTTCTATAAGAAATTATATATTAATTTTGTTAACAAACTTGAAGCGAAAAATCGTTGTTTATATATAAGATTTAATATATATATAT
>APFE031709055.1:0-16719 GCA_000404065.3 Pinus taeda
ATTCCCCTGAGGCAGGAAGCTTCAGTAGGACCAAGTACAGGGCCCACGCTATGGTGCGCTATTTGTCAGGTGGTTGGAAAACATGTAACAGATAATTGCCGTTTGCTACAAAATTTCCTTCAAACACCACAACAATTGTTCTGCGATTTTTGCAAATTGGTGGGTCATGATGAGCACCATTGCCGTAACTACGAATTGATGATGGAAAGAATGTCCATGTATCGAATGCAAACCGAAACTCAACCTCCAGATTAGGGCACTGGGGGAGTGTGCGGAGGATATTAGGGGCACGGATGAGGCTGTGGAGGAGGAGGACTTGGTCGAGGTCGTGGTCAGGTTATTTTCTATAACTGTGGGACACCAGAGTACTACACATGGTAGTGTCAGAATCAGACATGCCCATCATGCCAATACTATAGTCAGTTTGAACACACTACAGAAGAATGCCCTGTGCTGATACATAAGATATAGGAGAAGAAGGTGCAACTGCAACATCCTATGAAGAACTTACAAATGATGAGAGTTGAGCCCTGCGAGGAAGACCTGAACATAAATATATTGCTGAGAAGTGGAGTAACGACTGGGGATGATAAGGGAAAACAACCTGAAGAAGATGGATGGGTCTACTGGGCCTCAGAAAAGGAGATGGGTTTTGATCTGGAGCTCGAAAAGGAAACATTTATGGAGGCCAAGAAAAGCTTCGCTGAGGTATGTACGTCAGGAAGTCAAAACAAAGTTCTAGAGACCAGCACGCCTTCAAAGGTTGATCCATCTGTACTTACCACATTCTTGAAGACTTGCATGAAACTTCTGCGTGATAACAAGGCTACGAAAGGCTTACAGGAGTTAATACACAAGTGTGCTGGTAAGGAAAATGCTCCTGATGGACACCGTGTAGTCAGAAAAACTGGTAAACATAAGGCAAGAACTGGGTGTGAAATGAGGCTCACTGCACAGATAGGATATTATGAGATGGACTAGGTCATTTTGGACCTAGGATTTGATGCGAATGTTTTTCCTAAACTGACATGGGAGAGAATGGGGAGACTTGCGCTGTAGTGGTCTTTGATTCAACTGAGAATGATGAACCAATAGAATATTATCCCTATGGGACGACTACATGAAGTCATCGTAGATATAGAAGGTGCGAGCGTGCTCGCTGATTTTGAAGTAATAGAGATCGTTGATGATAGTAATCCATATCCCGTGCTCCTCAGAATTGATTGGGCCATTGATATGAATGGATTCATCAAATTGAAGAAGCGGACAATGTCGTTTGGAAGAAAATCACTCGTCATTGTAGTGCCATTAGACCCTGCAGAAGGGTTGCGCTATACTGAACCGGTCCATGACTATGAAGAAAGTGATGATGACTTGGATCAGATTTACAAAATAACAGCGCGAGACCAAGAATGGATTAATCCAACAGCTAATGGACAAATTGCATGGGACTGCTAAAGTTCCTATACCTCGGATTTAGATGAAGAACTGGAGCATTGACAGAATAGGCTACATGAAGTGTCCACGCTGCGCTGCAACATGATGACCAAATCATTGTGCTGTGTGTTGTCGGAGGTAAGAAATTTACCCTATTATGATGGTTTAACTCATGTAGATAAATTTTTGGATGCCTTTGAAAGAGAAGTCCCTGAGGATCATCGTTTCCAAGCATTGGATATGGTGATGTGCGGTACGCCCACATGGAGGTGGGGTACGCACAAGGACAACTTTGATGAATGGCACGATTATAGGAGAATGATGAGGTTACAGTTTGGTCATCCTAAAGTGCAATTAACTGAGAAGTATGATGGGAGAAATGATCCACACAATCATTTGGAAAAATGGACTAAAGTATACGGAATAGAGCCACAACCAGAGTGGGTGCACTTATTCTGTCATACTTTGGATATAATCCATATGAATTGGTACCTGGAAACAAATCTCTGCCATGGCACTACAGAGTGGGATATATTAAGGGAGGGTTTCTTAATTAACTTCAGTTTTGAAGATGGGTTCGAAAGCATTGATGAAGCTCTACAGGAGGTTAAGGTGGTGATCTTCAGAATTCCACATGATCCTTTGGAGTTGGTTCAACTAGATTGGAGCACCCAACTGCGCCATGCGCTGGAATGTTATAATGTGACTGCTGAGGGGGAGGATGAAGATCCAAGAAATATTAATATCCTAGAGGCAGAAGGCCACTGCGAGGTCGAGGATCCGCAAATAGAAAATCTGAACATCACTGTGCTGCTGAAAACAAGTAGGTCAACATTGGTACTGAAGCAAAGCCAAAATTTGCAAATATCAGAGATTACTAGGATGATGCCATAGTGGATAAAGTTGCTGAGTTACTCCGCGAGTACCAAGATATTTTTCCTACAAAATTTTCGGACTTGAAAGGCATCATAGGTGACTTGGGCATGATGAAAATTACTTTGAAGCTGGACGCGAAGCCTATTAAACATAGACCATATCGCCTTAATCCGAAATACAAGGAGAAGGTTCACTTGGAGTTGGATAAGATGCTAGAAGTGGGCATCATCGAACTTGTCGAAGAGTCTGATTGGGTGAGCTCGATGATGGTTTAGGAAAAGAAATGGAAGGGAGACATAAGGATTTTCATAGATCTAAGAAATCTTAGCGATGCATGTGTCCATGATCCTTTTTCAACACCGTTTATAGATGAGGTGCTGGACAATGTTGGAGGGAAGGAAGACGTTCACTTATGGATTCTGTGGGTACTATCATATTAAGATCACGCTAGAAGATAGGAGAAAAACAACCTTTGCGACAAAATGGGGTTGTTTCCAGTATAAAATGATTCTATTTGGACTCAATAATGCACCGACGATATTCTATCGCGTAGACATTGCGACATTCAAGGAATTTATTCACAATTTCTTGGAGGTGTATTTTGATAACTGGACAGTGTTTGGGTTAGTAAAGCACCATGTAGTCAATCTACACTTAATGTTGGATACGTGCCAAAGATACCAGATCATGCTGAACTTGAAGAAGTGTTTGTTTTGTGTCCCATTTGGAATTTTACTGGGCCATGTGGTATGCAGGCAAGGACTGATGGTGGACCCTGCCAAGATCATGGTGATAGTAAATTTGGAGGCCTCGAGGAGTGTCAAACAATTGCGCGCAACACTGGGCCATACTAGATATTATCGAAAGTTCATCAAGGCTTATGCTTAGATAACTGCACCTATGGAGAATCTATTGAAGAAAGATGCTACATTCTGTTGGGATGAAGAATGTCAATGTAGTTTGGATGTATTGAAGGATAAGATGGTCACTGCATTGATTTTGGTCTTCTCGGATTGGAAGAAGGAATTCCATGTGCATGTTTATGCCTTGTGTATTGCGTTGGGAGCAGTGCCAACACAGGCCGATGAAGGAGAGATGGACCAACCTATAGCATTTGTGAGCAGGAAATTATCCAAAGCCAAGAAGAATTACTCAATGACAGAGCACGAGGAATTAGCTCTCGTGTACGTGCTTCAAAAATTCAGGCATTATCTATTGGGAAGACATTTCAAAATATACACTGACCATTCCACCTTAAAATACTTGGTCAACAAGCTTGTGTTGGGGGGGAAGATTTGCCAATGATTGTTGCAATTTCAAGAATATGACTTTGAGGTCATTGTGAAGCTAGGTAGGTTGAATGCAGGACCTAACCACCTCTCACATATTGAGAAAGGAGAGGATCCCACTAATTTTGAGGAGGGATTGCTCGATGTTTAGCTCTTGGTGGTAAGTGTAGTGGATAATCATTTTGCAGATATTATCCTCTTTTTGACTACTAGAATGCGGATTTTTTTTTGGTGATTGCTGAACATTTTATAAGATGGGTGATGACGAGATCTTGCAAAGGTATGTGCTTGATTTTGAGAGGAAAAAAATCCTCATGGAAACTCATGGCAGGGCTATAGGAGGACATTATGCAAGAAAGGCAACAACACAGAAGATATTGCGCGTAGGGTCATGGTGGCCTACGTTACATAAGGATACCAAAGTGTATTGTATAGAATGTGACGCGTGTCAGCAAATGAGAAGACCATCATGGAGGGACAAGTTGCCCTATATCCTTAGGTATCATTTCAGCCATTTGAAAAATGGGCAATTGACTTTGTGGGGCCATTCTAGCCTCTAGGAAAGAAAACAGGTGCACGCTATATCATCACCGCTGTAAAGTATCTCACTAGATGGGCAGAGGCAGAGCCTGTGAAGGATTGTATAGGAGCCACATCAGCTAAATTCTTATTTGAGTACGTGTTAACTAGGTTTGGCTACCCAGAAGTGTTGATGAGTGATCGGGGTACACACTTCCTCAATGAAACGATCAACTCACTGACTGAGGAATTCTAGGTTTATCATTAAAAGAGCACAACGTATCATCCTCAAGATAATCAAATAGTTGAGGCCTTAAATAAAATCTTGGAGAACGCACTGACAAAGGTTTGCAATGCACAGCGAAATGACTGGAATGTGTGCGTACCTGCAGTGTTATGGGCGTATAGGACTAATTGTAAGAAGCTAACTAGTCAGACACCTTTTCGACTGGTCTATGGTGTAGAAGCTGTGATGCTTATGGAATATATTATGCATAGTCTATGCATAGAAACATTCACAGGGATGGCGGACTGCGGAGCCTTGGAAGAGTGGCTCGCGCAGCTAATGGAACTTGAAAAAGATAGATTCTTGGCTGGATTCCATCAACAAGTCCAGAAGGAATGTGAAAAAGCTTGGCACAATTGACAAATCAAGCTGTGCACATTCAAGGAAAATGATTTTGTTTTATTATATGATTATAAGTTTGTTAAGTTTCCAGCTTAGTTTCAAATGCACTGGTTGGGGCCATATGTCATCAAAGAGATCACCGATGGGGGTGGTTCAGCTCACAAAGCTGAAGGGAGAACCTTTTCCGGGAAAGGTGAATGGAAGCTGATTAAAGCCATATACAAGAGATCTAGCTCAATGACTATATGATGACAAAAGAGTCTTAGTGCTCTAGGTAGCTACAAGGAAGCACAGGAGTATAAAATACACTGCCTGGTTTGAGAATCTACGTGGAAGGGGGGCTGCGTGCAAAAGGGTGATGTCACACTATCAGAAGTTATGCGAAGGGAGCTACGCTATGAAAAGAGATACTGCATAACACAACTAGAAAGTGACCATTAGAGTCACTGTTTATGATTTGATAGTTAGGAGATGGTTAAGAGGAGTGAGCGGATGACATTTAAGGCCAAAATATTTGAAGATATGCCACCAAAACAACATTAATGGATGAATTGAGAGTTTGCAAAGCTAAATGGAATTGAGAGCTCAAGAGCAACACACTCTCAGTTTAATCAACGAATACCGGGTGAACAATGAACAAATGTTCGCCAAAAAGACATAGGCCTCGAAGGCATGAGATACTATCCAGGCACAGAGCTCCAAGCTAGCAGTTGTGGTTGCAGAGGCATGCAGAAGAGTGTCAGAGTTGCACATACCCGAGAACGTGCAACCAAAAGCCATGATCCGAAAATTAGCTGCAAGTGTCCATGAGGAAAAGGCCAAAGTTGCGGGAGTTCAATTTGAACTCAACATGACGATCATGGAGCTACAACTCAAATCACAACCTTTGACTCTACCTGAGGTCAGGGAACAACGCAAAGCTACAATCACCGAAGGAATGACCACGTTGGATGCCCCAGTCGCTGACTGCTCGACCTTATTCGAGCAGGTATTGGAATTGGTCATGACTTTGCAGGAGGGCCCAAACCTGCAGATGCTTAGCATAGAGGTTCATGAGCTCTAATGATAGGATGATGAGGTCAGGGAAACGACGCACTCAATTTCTCCAGTGTAGTGGCTCACCAAGCTACAGGAGGGGCAACAACTCCACACGCAGGTTGAAGCAGCTCAGAGGAAGGAGGCTGTGCTAAAGGCAAGGTTGGGACCTTGGTTAGATGAGGCTTACCATGTCACCACCAACATTTAGGAGAAGCCAACAGGCTTGCAGACGACTCAGCAAATGATGAAGCTGGCGGCAGAAGGACCAGCTACGGAGTAGCTCGTTAAGAAAGTCAAGAAAGCAGCTACAGAGAGTGCTGCTGAGGTCACAGTTATGAAGGTAGAGCTAGGGGATATTCGTAGCAAGATCACTGCACCAACCGAGTGAATCGAAGGTGAGTCACCACCTTTGTGTTGGGGGCCTGTTGGGATGGGGTCCCTTGGGTCAGTTTTGGGGTTAAAAACCCAAGTTTTGTTGTAAATTTTGATGAAAAGATGTAAAGTCTCCACAAATTGTGAATGCAGAGTGCGTAGGTAGCTAGGAGTTAAAAAGGGTTTTTACCCTCATTTATGTAAATTTGAGTCGGTTTTGAGATCCACCCATGGTCCATGGACCATGGGGTTGTATGTAAAATTCTATAAATAGGTGTGCCTTAGAGATCTATGTAAAGGTCGATGGGTATGAAGGGATGGAGTCTTAGAGATATAGAATAGAGAAGTAAGTCTTAAAGGGAGAAAAGGCTCTGCAGATGAGCACACAGAGCCCTAAAGTAGTGTCCACAGCTGAGAGCGCAGACCCTTGCAGCTGAGTGCGTAGGGAAGTTTTGAGTCTATTACCTGATACAGAAGATCAATAAAGAAGGATGTCAGGTGTTTTATCTGTTTACCTCTGTTGTTTATGTTTGGGACATATGCCATGATGAAATAATGTCTTTATGAAATAATGATGTATTGATGTGCGAATCTACTAGATAAGTATTATTAACTAAACACAATAAATGTTAAGTATTTACGTGAAGATCATAATTCATTCTACTACGTTTATTAAGCTCTTAAGTAGATCTGAGTAGATCCTGATATGAAGATAACTTATGGTGTGTGTAAGTAGATAATTCATCTGTTCAGGGTCCGCAAAAGCCAATCATAGACCTTCATGGAGGTCTAGGGAGCATTCGAAGGAAGTTATAGTCCCAAGCCCTGAGGGATTATAGATTTGCGTGGAGGCAGATCTAGGGCATAAAACGACATCACATTGATCTCTGGATGCGAAAACTTGGTTCCAGCATCCCTCCATACTTCTTTGGGTGAGACTTCAATTCGCGCTAACCGGGTTGATGCCGAAAGGGCTAATGGTGTAGGGTTTTGTTTGGCACAATTAACTCTGAACCTGGGTCAGGACCCACTAAGACAACATGGAAGAACAAAGGATGTTGGAAGAACAAAGGATTCAAAATTTCTCTACTTCTAGAGTAAGTAGCTACAACAAAGGTCAATATGTTAATATTGAGGAATTTTGACCTTCACTATGTAATACAAAGGATCAATGGTAGTTTTTGGTGTTGAATTCATATAATTTAAACACAAATTGTGATTTTAAAATGTAAAATTTATGACTTTTTATTCCAAGTAAATTTCAAATATACTTTAATATTCCAAAAATTACCAACATTGACCCAAAATTTGCTCCATATTATACAACATTCCTAAAGCTAAAAGTTTTAATCATGAGAAAGAATTTCAATTAATTTTTGCATTTCCATTAAAACTAAAAACATAATGAAAATTAATCTGAACATATATTTTGTTAATTCAAAACAAGATCCTTGAATTTAATTCGGGTGAAGATTTCCAAAGTATTAAATTATTTATAAAAAGTAACTTAGAAACAAATTGAGATCCTTGAGTTTCACTTTGGTGAACATTTCCGAAAGGAGTTGTCTATAATGCAACTTTTTGGAGATTCCGGTGACGGAATCCGGCGGAAGAAATGAGGTTAAATCTTGATTTTTAGCAGTTAAAATGGTTTTTTAACTGCATATTTGGATTCAGCGCCCTAAAAAACCCTTGGGAGCTATTGATTGTGTAGAAACTAGCTATCAAACATGGAATTCCAATGAATTGCTGCCGGATTTTGGCCGGAAAGATCCGCCAGAAAGGCTTTCAAAAAGTCGCGTTATAGACTACTGCTTTCCGAAATATTAAATTCTTTATAAAAAGTAACTTAGAAACAAATAATGCATTTCCATGACATTTTTTGCATTTCAAACTTAGAAATTAGTTTCTTAAACAAATTTCTATTCTAATATATGTAGGTGTAAACTTAGTGTGGACACTTATAATTGATATGATCTAAACTTGCCAGTATTATCATTGCATGGATTTTAAGGTGTGAATTTCTATTATATAAAAAAAATGGTATCTGAAATATGTAGGACACACCTAATATGAATTTTATTTTACAAAGAAACTCATAAAAGGGTGACCCTTGGAATGGCGAATTCACTCATACAAATACTTATAACTATGTAGATCATGTTCACTTCCACCAAACTTGGATTATACCTTGTAGGAATGGATTAAAACTAGAAATTGCACCCAAATGTGCAAAGGTACATAGAAGGAATAGAAAATTTGGGAAATTCATCTCACCACGAATATAGTCCACTGCTCTAAGTGAATCCATTGCTTTGGGTGAGTCCACTACTCCGGGTCATGTTCAAGGTTCTAAAATAATTTAGCTCAAATAATGATCATTTAAAATTTTAAATTCCAATAAGGATAATAAGCTTATGAAAGAACCCTTGAAACCCAAAGATGTAATGAATATAAAATAACTTTCTCAACTTAAGGATGTACTACATATATGATAAATAACTATTTCTCAACCCAAAGGTACAAGAGTGCTTCTCATATATAACCTTACACTTGCATACTAAGACCACCACCCATTGCTTTACATTCAATGTCCATGGTTACATTGTTATTCATGATTTTAATTGTTTCTTTGATGACATTGTATGTTATAAATATGCTATGGAAATGATAAATTTCTTGGACACATTCTTAAACCTAAATACAACTCAAGGCACATGTTATATTTCAAAGTTTTATCATTGTCCCTTGGCATCATATTTGGATGGTTCTCATTTCTACTTTTTATGATCACATAATACACTTAGAATCACAAAATTATTTCCTACATTTGGCAGCATACAATGCTATTATAATCGTTCTTGAATGTTGAAGTGGTTGCATTATCTCATGCAATTATACTAGTAGTTTTGAGTACTATTATTTCTTGAGTTAGTCTAAAGCTTGACCATGTTATATTTTTATGGTAACACTCTATATCATGGTATTTTAATGCTTATTATTAGATTGATGCAAATCTTGGCATTATAATCTTGTTAACTAGATCTATGGGTGAATTTTAGTGTCTTCTCCATGATCTATTTGTTAACAAAGCCACATATTTGGAAAATTTGTGGTCAATGTCAACTGCCAAAAACATAAAGGAAGCAGAAGAATTTAGCTATCAATAGTGAAATGCAACTTTCAGTGAAAAGAGAAGCTAGCATGCACTCCACTATTGGTTTAATCATTCCAAAACTCACCATAAACTAACCTTGGCATAGTACGTATTTTCCACATTGTATTGCAAAGTGACAATTTTTTATTTTTATAGACTACATGCGTTGGACACACATGTGAAGGATGCCATGTGACAAATCCCCTCCTCTAGGTTTCATTGCATTTTAAGTTCCCACAACATTAGTCAGAGTCATGGATCAATTCATAAAATTATGCCAGTGACTGTTTCTAGGTACAATTCTAACTGTGCGTTAGAGTAGGTAACATTCTAACTGCACATCACTGTGTCCTTATCCATGTCAATAAACCTAGTATTTTCTTGCTTTTTGAACTCTCGAAAGATTCATTATGAAGAATACCTTCATCATGATTAAGTCTGATAACATGCAACATAGATTGGTGGGAGAAATTATCAACATGCAATGTGGATTGGTGGGAGAAATTATATCTAGGTTTGAGAAGAAGGGATTTATTTTGAAAAGTATGAATATGGTGGCTATAGAGAGATCATTTGCGAAGAAACACTACAAGAATTTGTCTTTAAAGACCTGTCTTCCTAGATTGAAAAAGTACATAATTTCCGACCCTCTTATAACTGTGGTTTGGGAGGGGAAGGTTGCTGTTGCAATTGGTAGGAAAATTATCTGAGCTACAATGCTGCAACACCTAAACCCATAACTATTAGAGGTGACTTTGCTGTAGAGGTTGAAAGGAACCCTATCCATGACAATGACACAATTGAGAGCACAAAGAAGGAAATAACACTTTGGTTTCTTGAAGGTGTGGTGGACTAGCAGAGCAACTTGCATTCTTAGGTTTATGATATATTGGCAATGCAATTCCCAAGTCCAACAAGTTTGACTGAGTTTTCTGATTATGTCATTCCCAAGTAGAGTCGGTTTGTTTCAAGGATGTTCTATTCAGTGTTGTCTCTTACTCCGAGACTCGAACTTTGTATGAGGTGAAGGGTTTGTACGAGGCGAAGGGGTTGGAGACCTAGACCCTTTCCACCTGGCTCACAAACCCTTTCCACCTTTCAATTTTTAACTCGTTCGAGGAAAACGAAAATATCATGACAACAAATCATGTATGGGTCGAGTTTCAGATATGGAGAATGCTTGTTGTTCACACAAAGATCTACTCCAACATGATAGTAAGCCCAGGGCATCCTGTTTAGAATGTCTATGATCTTCAACATCACCACATTTTTTGAGTGTTTCTGTTGCAGCATGCAACTCTCGTTGAGAACCAGGCTTGGAAACTTGGTGATCACATCTTGGGTGTTAACTATTCTCATGACCTTTCATCCCATTTCCTCCATTTTATTAGCTCAAACATGGTTACCCACACATGGTTCGCTGAAAGAAATCACAGTCACTAGAATTTTAGAATTACCAGTCTTCTTGTCGAAATTGACCACTTGATAGATCAATAGGCTGTCAGTATAGCCAAGGATGCACCCAAGGTGTGGCCAGTGATTGTTACACTTATTTCTTTTCCTTGTATAGTTGTACCAAACTTATAACGTCATTCATGACCTGATCCAAAGCGCTATGGACTTCGGGTTTTTTGGTAGTGAAAAGACTCCAAAACCAACTCTCCACCTTGGGCTCCTGGAAACACCCATAAGGGTATTTTATTTTGATTTTACTCTTTGCCATTGCAGGCATGGGAAATTCCTTTAGATTTTCTACCCATTCCAATGGCATCACGATTCCTCTGCACGAAACAACGATGTCTCTCCTCCCAAGCCTAGTGATTTCCTACTCATCGTTGCAGATGACCACGAAGCTCACCTAACAACTTCATCTGGACAACCCAATCTAATCCATTCAATGAAACAATTTATGTTAACCAATTGGGAAACATGATTCTAGAAGAGGCATGGATGTGCCATGTCATATTATATCCATAATTCTTCATCCCCACTTTGTCAAGCAATGAGCTCTAGGCATATTTACAACAACCATATTATTGGGACTTTAGATCAAATTCCATAGCATTGTAGGTGGCCTAGATGAAGTCGTCATATTTGAAAATATATCATCTCAGATTCTCATCCAAGGGGTCCAACAAGCCTTCCCAATTATTACATCCCTTATAGTAATGCCATATCTCCCCTATATTTTGCTTGGGTGACTTGATGGAATTGTTCAATATTCTATCCCAGGAGATCAAACTTTCAATTAAGCTGTATATTGATTTGACCTCCAGAGCTTCTTTGGATGAATATCCCCATAATTTTGCCAAGTTATTAAGATTTTTCTTTAAAGGCTTGATTCCATCATTACCCTTATAATCTTTGGCCACAACAAATTTGAGTCGGAGTGCTTCAGTCTTCTTCTGTGCATTAATGTCGAGGGATTTGTTGCCTTTAGGAAAGGTGGAAAATATAGAGAGACCAACTCGATGAAAATATAATCAGGTACTACAACCTAATCACCGATGTTGGGGTTTTAAACAACACACCAATATGTATACAAAGCCCAACAATCATTAACAAATTCAGAAATTTCTTGTCTCACAAACCCTTTCCACCTATCAATTTTTAACTCGTTGGAGGATGACGAAAACAAGGTTTCAGGATTAGTTGGGGCATGACAGTGTTTTCCTAGCCAACTTTATAGAGTAACACCTTCAGTGTAATAAATTATGATGAGATTTTTAAATGAAGTTTACAAAAGGAAAATGGTGCACGATTTCATGAAATGATATACTTAAGAGTTTTAAAAGAATATCTTGAACACTCCAAGCTTCACGATAATATCTTTACAATGACAACTTAGATAAAACAAGAAGCTCATGAAGCTTAAATGAGATCACAACCATATATATATTTTTATTAGCTTGTAAATAATTCCTACTCTTAAAAATGGGTCATTCCATTTCCAAATCATTTCAATCCTTATAGCATTCTCCTATTCATGTTAAGATTAAAATAATAAAGGATGATTTGCATCTGTAGTACAATTGAATATTCAAGATGAGAAGGTATGCCACGGGAGAATGGGGAAATACTGGAGATGAAACCTCAAGTATTATAGAAGATGATGCTTCCCTATTTATTCTAAAGTTACTTGACATATACATAGATAATACATTAATAACAATGTCACATACACTAACAAAAGAAAATTGAGAACAAAGATATCCGAATTGATACGCAAAAGAATTGAAATTGTAGAATATTTCAAACCCGAAAAATCATTAACTAGAGAGTTGTAGCATGTTCCAAGGAGGGAATATCTCTAAGAAAAGGTCCTATAATTATAATATAACAATGAATTATCATTAGAACCAATTTTAAAATGCAAAATAATACACACAAAAATGAGAATTAAATCAATTGTGAGTAAGTAAACTAGAATGGCACTGTCTCTGTATATTTCCTTGGATTGAAGCCACGATAATGGGTTGTTACACCTTTGCAAATATATGCACACTACTTATTTTAAAAAATGGTGATATTTATATACACTAATTTAAAATATATTGACCTCCTTTCTCTATGAAGCTTAACCATAGAAGATGCATTATCAGAGCGAGGATGCCCCCATTTGTTAAGGTATTGAAATTGAAACAATTCATATTCAAATGAAGAGACATTCAAATCAATTTCCGAGCCACCACTTCATTTTCTTCTTTTATTCTATTTTTTTGGGACTAAGGAATTTCTTATCCCTCTTCAGAGATGACTCAAAAGCACTCAACCCAAGTATGAAGTTATAATCCATAATGTAAAGGTTGTTGGCCATATCCAACATTTTTTTTAACCAAACCAACCAATTATCCATTCTTGCTCAAAATGGCGAGAGGATTATTTGAAAGCATCTATAAGTAGACAAACAACTCCTCTCTTTCCAATTGAAGTCTCCCAACATCTAAATCAACATTTTCATTAGTGATAACAATTGTGTTGGTATATGGATTAAGGTTTGGTACCTGTATTGTTATCCCAAAAGGTACTATGTATGAATTGGATGTTGCATTCCAATCCAATGATGGGTCTAAATTCCCTGAGGGGGACTAATTCAACTTTATCACACTTAGTTTCTCTCCTCACCAATAAGTGTGGTATACATTCCCATGAGGGTAGCAATAATTATCTAGAAGTATTCTTCCCTTTTCCATTTGTGATTCAAGTTGTTTCTCTTTCTTGTAGTTGTTCAAATACTTTCTTTTAAAATTTCCTTAAATTGGTAATAGGGTTCAACATTGGTTAGAATGGTAATACAAAAACTAATCCATTTTACAATCATCTTTCTTTCTTTGATCAAATAGAAAGTTTACCTTCAATTAATAGTGGTATTAGTCGATAGAATTATTTGTCTTTTGATTTTCACGAGAAAAAGATTGACAACATTTTATCCACGTTCCTAAATGTAAAGAATTGGGGTGGTCCAATAATCACAATTTTATTAAACACAAAAATAGAAACATAATAAAAATTTTATGCACATATAAATCCTATCACTGACAACCTACTTCTTATGGAAATATTCCAAGATCTTCTTCTCAATTGTGAATTTTTGCTGAAAAATTCATCAATTGCATTGGCCACTTCATCCTCGGAACAAATTTCCATGAAAAAATACCAAGTCACTATTGGTTCACATTTTCTAGTCATATCCTCCATCCCTGCCAAACACAATATTATTTGCACCTTGTTATCCTCATACCATATTTAATTCATTTTAACTGTGATGTTCCTAGAATAAATACAAGTCATAATGTAGAATAAGAAAATTGAAGCTAACTCCAAGTAATGATTTTAGCTAATGCATCATTGACCATGAAGGCATTGAATTTTCTATCAAGACTAATTTAGTGATAGCTATGCATGAGATACTACCATAATATAATATCTTCTAATGTATTTTGTGATGCTAAAACCCATGCAGCTCGCACCCTACTTTGTTATTCATAAAATTCTATGAGTTTGTACAATTGATATCACCATATTCAAAGAACATATGAAATCAATTTAGGCCAAAAATCATATTAAAAAGATACAAATCAAAACATCATATGAAGTCAATCATTAGAAATACACTTACCCTATATTTATTTGTACTGAATGTTGCATCCATTGCTATTAAATTGTTATGGTATAGCTTGACCGTTGTATTCAACATCCATTTCATTTAAATTTTGGCTATAAAATGAATCTCTCTACATTGAGCTTTTGTTCAAGGAAAAAATCACCTTGGAGTTTCTAATACCTAGGGTTCACACTCATTTCTTCCTTTTTACACAATTGATAGTTTCCCTTCATCAAACATTTGTAGATGTTTAGAACATATTTGATAGTTTCCCTTTATCAGACAACTAGAGATTTTTTACAACATTGTTCCCAAACAAGGGAAAATCCATATCTTGAGTTGCCTTATCCATGTTAACATGTTTCTTAATGTGAATTTTACACACCAATTCAATTGAAACTCCCCCACCCCACCCCTTCCAAAAAAAAAATGTACATAAGAAACCATATCCCTCGAAAGACTTGGATTATGCATGGACCCGACCTCACATGAAATGTTTCATTGACCATGATAGGGCCATTCTTCTCATCTTCATGGTTGTACACATTATATGTTAAATTGCTATATTGGGGTTTTAAACCATATTTTTCCAATGAAATTGCATTGGCAAGCCCTCTTATTCACAAATAAAGTCCTTCATGTCATTGAATTCTCTCCTCTTTTGTCCTCTGGTCCATACAAGTAATCATAACTATATAATAAATTTTGAATTGTCAAACGTATGACAAATTATAAAGTATTATCATTACCAATATCTAAATAATGCACTTCTAATATACTTACATTTCATATCACAAAATAATATTGATCGTGGCAGTTTGAATATCAGTGAATGAAAATACATGGAGCTTCTAGATTCATTTTTTCCCTCTAATAAAGTTTGTAATTATTTGTAAAGGAATTTTTGAAACTCAATTAATGTTTGTTTGTTTAATATATGTCAAACCAAGTTGTATCTTTTCTAGAAATGTGGTCTTGAATTTAGGGTCTTGCACCTCAAGGCCCATGATAGCCTACTATTTGCCTCGTCCATTTTCTACCAATTCCTACAAACAATATGCAAACACATTATGAAAAATTTCCAACCATTCATGATATATGTTTAAACTTAACCAACTAAAAAACCAGAAATCATTAAAACTAATTTGGATATCAGATTCAACACCCTATAGCACACCAGGTTTATTTATATCATAATGAAATCAATAAGAATAAAAGCAAGTACTATCAAGTGGCTCAAAAATATTAAATCAAAGGAGGACAATTAATGTGTTAAATGTTGATAGAAAAACCTCACATCAAAATGTTATGAACAATTTAATGAGATTGGTTCTATAAATCATTTCATGAGACAAAAACTTGTAAAATAGGAAAATTGTTATAAATAATTTTCAAATACGTAATGTATTGGTCTATTAGATTGGTTAGTAATAACATTATTCTTACATACTATAATTAGTTTGGATAGTTCAAGCATCGCCTAAGCCATAACAAATGTTGTTTCACTTAATGCAACAATTTCATTCGCTAAAGCTAGTAAATTGCATTAAACACATGAATAAGGTACAACTTCTCGAATGAATATCATTTTTTTTACCTTATTTGTTTGAATAAGCTAGTATCATGTTTGCATAACAATCTCAAAGCACATGTTGATATACAAGATAGTAAATATGCTCACATTGCCAAAAATTGAAGAAGAGAGTAACTAACATTGATCCCTATGCTTAATAGGAAGCTATAAGGGGGAATTGGGAAGTTTCCTATCGATCCTAAATTAATGTCTAGTTTTCCTTATTTCTCATATTTTTAGATTTGGTAGATGAACTACCCAATTGCGAATAATTATGAGAAAGAATGGGAGCAGTACTAAACTATTGCTGATATGTGGGCATCTATAGATTTTTGAATTGACCACACAGTCCAAGACAGGGACCTCAAATTATCATAGAATAATATTAGGGTGTGGCGCAAAGAGAGAAATAGCAAGCTGTGCATGTATTGCAGATAAAGAATGAAGGAAATTGTCGTGTCATTTTGTGTGGATGTGAGCAAAGATAAGTGCGTGTGTTTGAACCCGATACAACCTATGAGAAGAGAAATGTAATTGCAAGTGGCCACTGATAGTGTGGCTCTAAAAGAAGGTGAAAGAAATCCATTTGAGTCATAGAAAGCTGCACAAATTTGTAATTTTACCTAAATGGGTAAAAATGCTAGCATTGAAGCCTTCAACCAAAGCTAGAGGGTCAAGAGAATTTTTGAGTAATTTATTTGGAAAAAGCACAAAAGACATTAAAAA